>VUJU01000013.1:0-10785 GCA_009835225.1 Aphis craccivora
TTCTACCACTAGTCAATCTTGAATCAGCACAATCTATGGCAAGCGTGTCATCAGATGCAATTAGTTCATCAACTAATACAGAAGTAAAGCTTCTCATATAGCTACTTGGTTTATAAAAATTTATTATTTATACAACAATTTATATTTTTTAGATTACTAATAATAATGAGCCCATGAATAGCCCAGTACAATTAGTTGATAATAATTTAGATCAATCTATGGAAAATGCATCACCAGATACATTTAATTCACCAATTCGTACTGAAAAAGTAATGTCAGCTTATTTAACTGCGTCCGAGATTTCTGTTGATGATTCACCACAACGATCGTTTCTTAAACGTAGAATTCGTCAGCTATTAAATGAAATTCAGATCAAAAATAGCAAAATAAAAACATTACAACAAACTATTCGCCGTCAAGACAAAAAAATTTTTGCCATGAAAGAAATCATCAAAAATTTAAAAAAATAAAAAATTTTTAAATGAAAATGATTCTGATGTTCTTTTTAAATCTAATGGTAAACATGCTAATTTAATAACGAGTTGGTCTTAAAAAGCTTAGGAGAAAAAGTGCCTAAGAAATATAGTCCTGCTATTAGACAATTTGCATTATCATTACATTTTTTTTGTCCACCAATATGTTTGGAAATAATTTAATACAGTTTTACCACATACACACACTTTGAGAAAATAGTATTCACATATAGATGCTAATCCTGGTCTTACCAATGCCTATTAAGTCTTTAACTTTAAAGACAACACATTCTAAAATTCCAATTTATTCATATATGTAGTCTTATGTTTGACAAAATGGCTATTTGACAACATTTTGAATTTTGTGATACAAAGTATTATGACAGAGTTGATTTTGGCAACAATTTGGATTGCGATTTTTTAGATTAAGAAAACAATGCTTGGTGTTATGGTGGTATCTATAAATCAGGGTTGGAACTTGTAATTGGTTATTTTTTTACCTCTAACTTAACAAGCATGCAAAAAGCTGAACTCATAAAACAAGCTTTATACCTCTTAAAAGCCACTGGAATCAGGGGTCGGACTTGTGTTAAAAGGCTCAGTCTGCAATCTGATCAAAGAGTCTTTAGGTTATACTAAAAAATTTTAGCTCAGCTTTTTACTTGTTAATTTTTGTATTAATTAATAGGACGCCATACCCACATGTGTTGTCTCTGTCTTACTAACAACATCATAACAAATTTGCATTCAGCAAAACATATTTTGTGATGTTAGCTTTTATATTAGAGTAAATTTACCTATTATCAAATTTAAAGGTAAGAATATTATCTAGAAAATGACATATGCTCAATAAATCTAATATCAATAAAAGTTTATATAATTGTCATGTTTTAGTGGTATAATTTATCTGTAGATAAAGCAAATTGTTGTAATTCATATGCTAGTATAGGTATTTCTATCAATAGTTGTTAGAAGTAAAAGTTCTTGTTGTGCATTTGTAGGTATTTCGTTTTTTATAGAACTAAAATTGTTTGGATCCAAGCAAATGCAATCACTAAGTAATTTTGAATTACTTATAAATCATTTTACCAAGCTATTTGCATAAATATCATGTACCTATATAATTAGACGTTTCTATTTTAAACCCATCAGTTAATGAAATATTTGGTCATTCTTCTGTTATGAACAAATCGTATTAAATTATATTCATAATAAAAGCACCTGTCTACTTAACCTTATCGAGACCTAATAATATTAATTTATTTTATGAATATAAAATCAATAAAAAACCTTAAAAATGATTAAATACAGTTACTATAAAATAATGGGAATATATATAATTTTAAAATATGAATATGAAGTCTGAGCCTACGATTGCTTAGTTTGCTTAACATTGTATAGCTGTTCCACAAATCTAACTATGGCACTCATTTTAGGTTGCCATTTAAATATTGAAACTAATATTGTTGTAGAATTATCTGATAAAGAAACAGAAAATAATTGCTTATTTCTAGATCCTGATCACATGATAGAGCTTGTGAGGAACACATTTGGTGAAAAGAAAATATTTCAACACATAAATGACTACATTAAGTTTGATTTTATTGGAACTTTGTTTATGTTGCACGAACAAGTGAGTTGTCACTTAGCAAATAAGTTAAGAAAACAACATATCTTTAATTTTAAGCAAAAAAATTAATGTAAAACTTGCTACACAGTTACTTAGCAAATCAGTTGAAAATGCAATGAGATTTTGCAAAAATAAATGAAATATTAAAGATTTGCTGATATAGATGCACAGTTGTATTTATTGAATTATTTAATTTCGCTTTTGATATTTTAAATTCATATTCTATTAATACTACTGCCTACTTGTGAAAAAAAATACTCTTTGTAAGGAAAACTTTCATTATATTGCAGAGTTTACTGAAATGTTAACACAATACCTATGTGAAACATTTAAAAAACAAAGAAAATAATAATTTCATACTAGATTCAAACAAAAAAACAGGCTTTATTGGTACCTGTATGGGTTTGCTTAAATTCTTTATTACAATTGCATATTTGCATATATTATAGTATTATGTTTAATACGATATCGCATACATAGTAAATGACAGTATTTATCGCCAACAATAATTTTCAAAATTTTATCTCATTGCCATTCGCCAGTCAAAGTGATAAATATAATTATATATAATATTATAATATATAATATTTTGTTGACCAGACTACCAGAGCAATGTCTATGATGTCGACTATGCTGTCGATTGTTGCGTTGAACGTGTTATAAATCATTAAATCAATGATTATAATGATCATATTGTTATAATTATTAACGATTTGGATTTTTTGTACTACTATGTAGAAGCCAAGTAATAAGTGTTGTGTCGAATAATAATTTAAAATTCTATTTCTGATTGTATACAGTAAATCAAGAAATCGGCCTTTACGCAGCCATTTTAACTCATGAACGTAATTAAACAACATAGAGCATCGTAGGTGGGTACTGTATATCGTATATTATTAGCCACGATGGTCACAAGAGTCGTATTTACATTGTCCTTTGCGGTCATCAGCGGTTTGAAACTCCTTGCGAAGACAGTCACCAATGCAACTCCGGTGCTAGAAATTCGTTCGTCATCGTTACCGTTGTCATGACAGTTGTAGGTATTCACATTTTCACAACGTTCATTTTGTCTCTACGTCGAATTCGGGATGGAAGAAAATTCGAAAGCTGAATTTGTTACGATGAACTGGTGCTGTTATTTGTTGCAAATAATTGTATCTCTAATAGTTGTAATCGGTAAGAATACAATTTTAGTATTACAGATATAATTGTTATTTTTATACACAATATATTTTATTAAAAAATTGTATTTTATCTAAGATGAGTACAATTATTAACCACTCGTTATATGAATAAGATTACATTATAACTTACTTATTTATTCTTGTTGAAAGATTACTAGTGATCAAAGTTTGGAATATTATATTGTGTATAAAATAATAAATATATATGCTTTCATATAAATTGTGAACGAAATTAGATACTAAATTTTACTGTAGAAAGTTATGACACGATTGAGCAAAATGCCTATATCTGAAAAAAAATGTCTGTATATCTTTGCCGACTTGTATATGTGTAAATTGTATTCTATTTTTAATTAAAGATTTTAATTCTTAGATTAGAGAATCTGTATACATGATTTCCAGAGGTTGAATTGTCGATAGAAATCAATAAAATAAAACATGATACTCGTATTACCTATATTTTATATTAGTTTATTAGTTGAATGCCTGCAGCTTGAATAATAATTAAAATTATGTTTTACGAAGATCTAATAAAATAACACCAAGAAATTATTTAACCTACGGTCTTCTTAATAGAAAAATAAATTACTAATAGTAAGAATAGTATGATGTATCATGTCAAATAAAATATCCTTGACATATTGGCTAATTGTCGTATATTATGCATAGTGTTGTACCATATTCATGCATGATATTTAAACATAATAATATTATTGGTATTAAAACTAAAGGTTAAACGATAATATTATTTAAGTAAATAAGTGATAGGAATAATCAAAAGACAAATATTGGAATCCTTCAGTGGTGATCGCTTGGTGCAGTCACCTGTGATACTGCAGTTGGACAATACAGTAAATAAAGTGTTACTTTTTCATAATTATTGTGCGTTTTAAATAGTGTACGTCTGAAGCGATCGACGTATACTTACGACACGTATGTGCATGTGTGTGTTGACTGTGTTGACCATACGCGATTTATATTTGGATTCCTCAGTTGTGTTTGTGTGATATACATGAAGTAGGTTTTTCAAACAATCATTTTGAGTGTGTGTTGTGTACGCTGATTTCAGGTTTTTCGTGAATACCTACCTACATTTGTGTTTTGGTATTTAAACCTTAGCACGATTTTAGATTCTGAACGAAGTGATGAATGTATTGATTTTACAATAATGTTTTTTTTTTTTGTGACATGCTGTACAACCTAAGCTACTTGTCGAAATAATGCTTCAATTTAATACTTCGTTAGTGGTTTCTGACGGAAAAGTGAATATTCTTAGTGCACTATAGAAGTCAAAAATAAATTTTCTTATTTTCCATTATAGTTTTCAAAAAGAACGGGAAAAACAAAAAAAAAGTGACGGAAAAAACGGGAATTTTTACGCCAAACTAGTTTTCAACAAAATCGATTTTTCATATAGGTAGTTATAACTTAAAAACTTATATTATATTTTGACTTTTAATAAGCTATTTATAGTTAACTGAAATTTTCGATTTTTCTAAGTATTTTTTTTAGAAGTGTCGATTAAAAAATTATGGGTGCACACAATTTAACACAAGGTTTCTTTTAAGTTGTTTTTATTGTAGTTAAAAAAAAATCAAAAACTACTAGTCACAATTTTATTTTTTATAAGAGTTGAAAATGCTTATATCTAGCATTATATCTAATGCTGATATCATCAATATCAGTGATATATCTAAGGTTAAAAAATTCAACTTTAAGTTTTCCTTCAAGTAGGTATAGAGAAAACTAGAAGCACCATTATAGGAAAAATTTTAAGTGCGTTTGAATTTTAAATTTTTTATGAAATTCCGTAACGATTACGATTTATCCTTAAACTAGGATATTAAAGGATATATTTTGTTAGTATTCAAAAAGTATAAATCGTAGATACTTGAAAATTTCACCAGTTCTTTATATTAGCATTTTCTTAAACACAAAACCTTAGAAAATTATTCTGTTTGAAAAAATTTTGAATTTGAATAATAGTCTGCAGTGTGTCATATTATGGTTGCATATTCTAATAAGTATAGCAAGGGAAAATATAATTATTTAAGAGCACGAGAATCTTAAAAGTTTTAATTGATCATAGATTAGCTGAGGTTTTGTTCCTCGAGGGACAAATGTACTTACCTATATTTTAACAATATCTTATTATACTAATTTCAACAAATTTCGCTAAAAACTGATTTAAACATAATATTATTAATAAAAAAAAGTGTGAATAAAAAAATTTAATTCTTAACTGAAATAATTAATAATTATTACAGTATATGAGTAGGAATAACTGATAAAAAATATTATAAATATTATATAATAATTTTTATATTCTATATTTAATGTTATATTGAGGTGTGTTGTATCATGCACAATATTTAAAGATAATAACATTATTGATATTAAAACTTTATTAATTAGTTTAAGTAAATATGTTTGTTATGTATGTAGTATTAAGGCGGCTTAGTCAGTAAGTTTTTTTTAGCAAATCTGAAACTAGGTTAAATGATTATTATAATATTATATACCTAAGTGAATAAGTGATAGGAATAGACAAATTGGAGTCCTTCATTTTTGATCGACTGATACAGGTCAGAAAAAATGAAGGACTCCAATTTGTATAATTACCACATGGCTCTTACACTCGAGTACTCGACACCTACTCTTTTAATATATTACATACTGCAAAGTGATTATTTTAATGTATTCTCACACATTTTATTTACGAGCTACATGTTTTGACCTATAATTTTATAAATAATGTTGTTTTGCTTATTTCTATAATCAACTATATGAATATTTATTTATTCTTTAAGAAAATAATGGGCCCCACTGAACATGTTCGTGTAGGGGCCCATAGTATATTATATATATAGGATATAATAATATATACCTATTAAATAAAACATTGTATATTAATATTAATATTTATAATGTGGGATAGATACCTACAATCAACTTTTATCAAGAGGTTGAATAATGAAATTATAATAACTAGAAAAAATGTCCACATTAATTATATTTATTCTATTATATATTTCAGCGTTGCAAATAGTTTACTTTTCCATAAAACGTAGATATACAAAACCATTGGTAGTTAAACGAAATCATACAGAAGAAAGAGAAACTAATGCAAGTAGGGAAAATGTGTTTAATGGATCTTCATCAGAGAGCTTAAATGTAGAACTCGAAAAAAAATGTGTAAATATAACTAAGTATTATTATTTTATATCTAATTAAACTTGGGTACCTATTTAAATCTACAAATTAAGTATTTATAAATCGTTTTGTGTGTAAAAGTTATTCAAATTAAACAAATACATTTATTTGTAATACATCATTTCTATCTGATAACTGATAAGTAATAACACTTATAGCATCTAATATAATAGATATATCTAATTATTACATCATGAACCTACGGGTATCTAGTTATACTATATTATAAATTTTTAATTTTATTGAATTGTTTTTTTTTTGTTTTTGTTGTAGGAATTATTATGTCGATCGGATAAGAAGGAAGAATCATCGGAAGTATTATGCACAAATGTATTGAACAAATTTAAATTTATTGTCGTTTATAAATATTGATATTATCAGTAGACAGTGGTCACAAAAATTAAAAAAGAAATATTAAACGGAAAATAATACGATATATTTATTTCTTTTATGTTTTTGTGATACCATTTATTATTAATAATAGTACCTATATTATATTTTTTTCAGGATTCTGAGTCATCGAAATTCATTCACACGAAAGATAATTTGGACATGAATAATTTATTAAGTGACTTAATAAATTGTAATACAACTTCGAAGTTGGAAATTGGAAAGTTGAAAATGGAAGTTGGTTATTTTGAATTTTTGAATTACCTATATTATTAATTTGTAATAATACCTACAAATAAGTTTTTAGTTATTAGATCCTGATTAGGATTACGAGTTTATATAAGAAACTATGTAGGTACCTAAGTACTTATTAATAACAATTAACAAAATGTTAAAATGTTTAACATTGGGACATTATCATTTTTATTTATGTATTTAATTACTAAGTAATTGTTATATGTTATTACACATTATTTAACATTTAGGTTTGGATATAAATTTATATTAATTCGTATAAAAAATATAGTACAAGTATCTATTTTATATTCATTGTTTGTTTATAGAAAAATATGGATAAAGATGATACTGTTTATAATGGTTACGGTTCTACTGGAGGTGAAATGCCGGAATTTAAGCATAGCAAACAATTTCACCATGTTTTGAACACTTGCATACTAAATTGTGATTCACGTTCAACAATTATTTCATGGAAATCTTGTAATAAAGATATCGACTACTCTGAATCGGACTATGCAAGAAGTTCGTCCTCAGAAAATCTAAAAATACATCAACCGCTAAATCTCTGCATAAAAGACAATAAAAGTGAAGTATGTTTAAGTTTTAAATGAACTTAATTATATAATATCTACTGATTTAAATGTTTTTTTTTATTAATAATTTATTTATTTATGTCTGAATAAGATGTGTATAAAACAAGTATATTTGTATTTATTAAATACTTTTAGACGGAAACAAATATAAAAAACACTAAAACATTTTTCACGGACAGAAAATATAAAAATACAAGAAACGCTAGAGACGTATTAATGATAAATTCTGAACATACTCCTGTACCAATTGAAGATGAGCAAGTAAGATAAAAATATTGTTAAATATAATTCATACAAAAAACTATATGAATAACTGATTAAGTTTTAAATGTAACTTTAATTTATTAAATGCTTCAGAATATTTTAAAAGTATGGAATAAGTTGAAGAAACAGTATGATATTTTGATGAACACTAAAATAGTATATCAATATTACTATTCAATATACTGTACTTTTTAAGACAATACTATAACTACCATTTTTTTTTTTTTTTTTTTGTAGCACTCATCCATACTATATGACAAATTGAAGAATTTAGACTATCTTTATGATAAAGAAGTATACCTACTTATATATAAACATCACTAGATTAAATATATTAATTTTTGATTTTTACAGCTGCGTTCCCTAGGCCTAAATGTCCCTGACGAACTGATACATAATTTGGAAAACAAAGAAGTATTATTTTTTTTATAAATATCAATAAATTGAGTATTAATTTTTTTTGTTTTTTTTTTTTGATTATTATAGCATGAGCAGAAGGATGAAAACCATTTGGAAATTACAAAAGTATATACATTTATATATGTTATTAGCGGTATTGTATGTAATATGTTATTATATTAAATAACTACCTAGTTATTCTATAAAATTCCTAAATATGCTTGTTAATATATAAATTATACGGTTTTACTAGTAAATTAATATATAGAATACCAGTTCACAATTGGGTTTTTGGCTTTTTGGGAATGTATGAAATTTAGTTTCAATCTCTAGGTAATGGTCAAGTAAAACTGTAAAAGTTTGTATACTAATAAATAATTTGTAATTTGTAAAAATAATAATAATTTCATAATTGTAATAAATCTACATTTTATAAATCAGAATTGAAAATATTTATAGATTCAATAATAGTTTTAAATGCATTAAATAAACCACTATTGTTAGTTTATAAAATATCTAGTTAGTATGTAGAATAACTAATGCAAGAATGTATTTATGGATTCATTCAATACATTAGGTAACTAAAAGTACCTGTAATTTTATAAAATTACATAAGAGAATTTCATACATTAACGCTAACATATAATATAAATATAATATGTATAATGTATATTGCGTTAATAAATAATTATTTGAATTTAATTAAATTTATAACTATTATAGCTCTCTATTATAAACCATAATGAATTGGAGGATATAGACAATTTGGAGAATGTACAAGTATGTTATATTAAAATAAATATCAATTTATAAATCAATAATCATTTATTTTTTTATTATTATAGTATGAATTGGAGAGTGGTGAAAATTCAAATAATACTGAAGTATATATTTAAAATATTTGAATACCTATTGCATTAATAAATACTTACACATACAATTTAAATTTTTTATTTTATAACTATTGTAGCTCTCAATTATAAATCACAATGAATCGGAAAATGAAGACCATTTGGATAAAACAAAAGTAAATATTTAAAAACAGGGCTCGAATTTTAAAACACTAAAAATGACTAAAATATGCGTTGTAATATGTCCTAAAAACACAATAAATAGCAAAAATTAAAATTTATTTTGTTCACAAATTAAAAAAACTTTTATATTATTAATTATTTTAATTAATACAACAATTTTTTTTTTTTAAATTGATTATTCACACACAAAAAAAATATAAATAATGATAAAAAATTTATATTACAAACTTTTTTTATTTTTTTTAAATATTATGTAATACTACTTGATTTTGTTGATCCATTAAACTATAAAATATAAACAGTTTTTGAGTAGGTATAGCAACTATTCAAAATTGTCATTTTGTCATGATTCATTGTTTCATACTACATAATATAAATTAGTTTTATCAAAATACGATATAAAAGTTGTATCAATATAGCAAATTAGCCGAAAATGACACAAAAACTTAAAAAATAGTAATAAAAGTTAAAAGTCCTTAAAATATGCAAAAAATAGCAAAATAAAATTTCATATTTGGATTCTCTGGTGCACAACACAAATTTATAGCTTACTCTGCTATTTTTATCTGTATCTAATAAATTAGCAAATGCTATAAAATCCGAGCCCTGTTTATAAATATTTAATTACTGCATTAATAAATACATATAGGTACAATTAAAAATTTTTTTTATATATAATTATTCTAGCTCTTAACTAATCATCAAAATGAATTGAAGGCTGGCTATATAAAATAAATAAATATAAATTTTAATTAATTAAATAGGTACATAAATGTTCTATTATTTTAGAGTTCCTTAAATGAGGATCAACTGGTGCTTGAAAACAATTTGGAGGAAACTGAAGTATACTTTTATAAATATATATAACTAATTTAAAAAATATAAATATACTAATTAGTTTTTTTTTATATAACTATTATAGCTCTCAATTATAAATCATAATAAATCGTTGAATGAAGACTATATGGATAACACAAAAGTATATATTTATAAATCTTTAATTACTGCATTAAAAAATACATATACAATTTAAATTTTTTATTTTATAATTATTATAGTCTTTTACTAATTATCATAATGAATTGAAGGCCGACTATATAAAATAAATAAATATAAATTATAATGTATACATTTTAGTAAATTAAATGGGTATATAAATGTTCTATTATTTTAGAGTTCCTTTAATGAGGATCAACTGGTGCTTGAAAACAATTTGGAGGAAACTGAAGTATATTTTTATAAATATATATAACTAATTTATAAAATATAAATATACTAATTAGTTTTTTTTTATATAACTATTATAGCTCTCAATTATAAATCATAATAAATCGTTGAATGAAGACTATATGGATAACACAAAAGTAT
>VUJU01000013.1:10835-132562 GCA_009835225.1 Aphis craccivora
CGTTGAATGAAGACTATATGGATAACACAAAAGTATATATTTATAAATCTTTAATTACTGCATTAAAAAATACATATACAATTTAAATTTTTTATTTTATAATTATTTTAGCCTTTTACTAATTATCATAATGAATTGAAGGCCGACTATATAAAATAAATAAATATAAATTATAATATATACATTTTAATGAATTAAATACACAATTAAATGTTCTATTATTTTAGAGCTCCTTAAATGAGGATGAAGTAATGCTTGAAAACAATTTGGAAACAACTGAAGTATACTTTTATAAATATAAATAACATTAAATTAAATAAGTAGATACATTTTTTTTTTATATATATATAACTATTATAGATGTCTTCTATAATTCAAGGTGAATCAATATATGAATATAATTTAGAGAGTCCACAAGTAAATACCATATTTATATAAAATATTAATATTAGTAAATTTAGTATATTTACATTATTTTATTTTTATTATATTAGTTGTCCTCCTTAAATAATGACAAGAGCATTTCTGGTATCGATAGTCCTGTAAGTATATTTTAAATTAGAATGAGTTATAACTTTATAAGTATATGAAACAAATGTTAACGGTTATTAAACGATTAAATAATTAAAATTTATAGTGTACTGTTATTTGAAACATTCAAGCCTTTCCAATTTTAAATTAAGTATTTATAAAAATAAATCTTACGTTACTTTGTAGAATATCAACTGTATTCATGATTACGAGGTTCAAGGTATCACAGACTTGAACAGTACTTCTTCATCTGAAATCACAGAATCATTACCAAGTCCCATACATCAAACCATCAATTCAATTGAAGATATTCGGGTAAGCATAACACAATTATACACTTTACGATTTTGATATGATTTGTAAGGTAATATCTGTTACATAATCCTAATTTATAAGTATAGTTAAGATCATTTTATGCACTCAATTATATAATATTAAAAATCTAAAAATTAATTAATTAATTTTATTATATAGGTTGCTAAAATGTCACAAGAGATAATGAAATAAAACAATAAAATATTTTGTTTTAATTAGAAATATTTTTATTGTTATTAGATTATAGTTATTTTTTTAGGTTGCTATTTTAACTACAGTCTATTCTCTTTATTGTTTAGCCTATTGTATACTAGGAAAGTTACACTGTACAATGGTTTTAGATTACTTTCTAACGAGTAGATAAAAATATGAGTTATAATTTTTTAATAAAAATAAGTTTTTTTAATCCACAATTTTAGATATGTATTTTTTTTATATTTAAAAATAACACCTCGATTCTTATAGATGATAAAATTATTTGTAATAATGTAATTAATATTGTAGAGTCAGAAATCTAAATCTAATTAAGTTGGATTTCATTGTCTCCATTTTAGACAGACAATAGTGATAGTAATATAATTCTAATTATATTCATAATCATTATCATATTCATATAATTATTTTCAGTATGTGGAAGACTACAATGATATAAGCTTCTTTGATCCAACATTATCAGATGATGCCATGAATGAAGCTTTCATAGAAGATTAAATAATATTGTATCAAAAAACTCAAACTAGGTAACTTTAATATACAAGATGAATCATTTTATAAAACTCCCTATTTTGTTAAATAAGAACAAATGGCAATAATGTAAAAATGTACAAATTCTGAATGTATTTTTATAAGCCATATTCTACAATACATATCTAGTAATATATTATGTTATCGTTTTTCTTTTAAATGTGTTGACATTAATTTAACTAATTTAACACATCAATAACAGTGTAATAAAAGATACATCAAATATATCAATTAATAAAAAAAAAGTTACAATTTAGAAGGAAGACTTCTGATTAATATTAAAAATATTTAAGTGAAACAATAAATAAATTAATATAATATACAATAATGAACAACGTTTTAAACAATATTTTGAATTTAAAGTATAGATAATAATAATAATAATAGGTACATAATAAATGAATTAAAAACAATATAATGTAAGATTAAGAAATATCTGTTATTATGGTTGAAAAAATAATGATTTTCAATCAAAAAAAAAATTAAAATATAATATAATACAAAGAAAAAATAATTATTTTTACTATAATTTCAATTCTTACTAAATTATATTTAACCAACATTTAATCATCTTTATCCTCATCATCACTGTTTGAAGTTTTTTTCATCTTTCTAATTTTGTCTCGTGTACACTTTGGACATACATTTTCTTTTTTATAACAATTACGATGGAATAATGATTTGCAATGGCGACACTAGAAAATAAAATTATAAATTTAATTAAGGTTTTTTGGATATTAATACAAAAAAAATTTCTAGTGAACATTAATATTATTTAAAAAGTAGGATAATGGCTAAAATCCATGGCATACATATGAGTAGAGGAGTAAAATATGAATAAAATGTTCAATGTATACCATCAACTTTTTTTTTTTACTATATTAGAACCTGAAAATGTTTTTATAAACCATAGTATATGTACATTGATTTAATATAACTAATTCTTCTATGAGAAATTCTTATATATGCCATACCCAATAACACAATTACAACAACCTGAATTGTGTACAATAAGTATAATATAAAAATAAAAAAAAATATATTTTTTTAAGAGGACGCCTCAAGCAGTCTTAACCAGTTTTACAAACATATAACATAGCCAACTTGTGTTTTAACAGTTTCAGTTTTGTGCAGTAACCTTTAATAAGTGAAATTACTAAAAATAAGTGAAATAAATAAAGTAAAGTGAATAATAAAAGTAAAAAATAAATAATAAATGATAAGTAGAGTGAATTTACTAATTATCAAATTTTAAAGTAATTATAATTTAAAATAATTTGTAATTTCTTCTCATGGTTTAGTTTTTTTATAAAATTTTAATTTTTCAACAAGTTATGAATACTTTTAAATTGTGGTGTTTTAATTACTTATGACTTGTTTGAAAATTTAATCAAGTTGGTAATAGGTCAATTGTTCACTCTATTACTGAAGGTTACTATATACAATTAGAACTGCTAAACATATAGTTGCTATATTGTAAAATAATTAGACAGAGAAAACAAATGTGAGTATAGCATCCCTCCAATATTATTCTTACCCGATAATTATCTCCGAAGTCAAATGGATAGATAATTTTGGGGTCACGGCAAAGTTCACATATGAAACCTTTTTGACTGCACACTAAACAATTGAGAACGTGATTTCGACTAGTTTCAATTCTACGTTCAAGAAACTCTAATAAAGTACCAGAATATATCTCTAGAAGGTCCTGAAAAGTATCAAATAAGTTAAAACTATGAACTCTTTGTCTTTGTGATTTTAAAGAACTTACGGCGAATGAATATAAGTGAATGTTATTAAAGAAGTACACACGAGGCCATATATCTTTGGATAGTTCATCAATGTTGTAGAATTTGCATGTAGATAAATAATGGTACAGGTAGTAAATTTGCCATCTTAATTTCTATAGTAAAACATATTAAAATAAAACATGGACATCAAGAAAAATTGTAATTTTGTAAGTTATCATTTATAATAATATTATTCTTACTTTTGACTTGTTCATTTCTTTGTTGGCTTTGTACAATTTATGATGAATACTCCTCATATTAAACAATGGATGGTATTGTATTTCACTTAAAAACGTTGAACTACTGTTAGACACTGGATACCGGTTAAAATCCCAATTGTACAATGTTTTTACAGGTATTGCCCATGTTTCTGATCCAAAACAGTGTACACAATAATAACATGCCGTGAAATTGCACTTACTAAAAATGTAATAATTAAAACAAACATTATAAAATGCTTGTTATATAATTAATACATGTGAAACATTAAGTTCACAATTTTACTTACAAATATTCTCCAAAATCGATGCCTATTGTTTCATTGCAACTTTTACACATAAAATCTTGAGAATTTAAGCCAAGTTCTTTTGGAGGTGTAAATAAATATTCCAAATATTGTTTTAAAACCTATCATATAAAAAAAAATTGTAAAAAAAAAAAAAAATACAAATAATAAGTAACAATATTTACATCTAAACTCAAACGTTCGGGATGCATTGACACCTCAACAAAAGATTCATCATCCTGTAAATAAGATTTGAATAATTAGTTAAGTGTTAGATAATTATTTCAAAATTATTTATAAATTAGTTATTTACAATTCTTTTATATTTACATCATCTAAATTTTCAGGCTCATTGAAATGCTTTTCTTCGATAATTCGAGGGACAGTCAATTGTTTGTATAAATCCTCCATTTTAGGGCTGTCAGATGAACTTTTCACTCTCAAGTTATAAGATTCCAATAATTCATTGAAACTTAGGACATCATATTTGGCTTCTTCATTTGGTAAGCTTTCAGATTTCTGTTCAGTAGTTGGTACCTCTGATGAAATTTCTGATGAAACCACTTCTTTCGTTACCATCTCATTAGGTTTAGTTACTGAAATTTCACAACTAGGAAGGTCTTCTTTTAATACATCAACGGATTGAACATCTTTGGTAAGACTAGATGTTACATAAGAAGTAGAAGGTTGCTTCATTATCAATTGCCATCCAATTTCTTCATCCATTATGATGGGAGGCTTACGCAAAAACTCTGAATCAATAAATGATGAAGATAAAGATGACGTATAGCTTTCTTCTGATCTATTATGATCATTTATCAGTATTGCTTCATCAGTTTCATTAACATCTACTGCTTCAGCTATTTGAGGATTATTATTGTGTAATGGGTTATTTTTGAGAGCTGGGGTCCAGTAACCAGCCAACATTAATGTGCTATTGGGCCATGTATTAAGAAGACTCGAGTTTAAAGTGAGTTCAAAATGATACCGATCAATGCTTTCTAATAAAGTAATTATTTTTTCAAAACTTTCATGGTCCCGTATAATTGCTGTCTTGTTATAAAATTTTACAATATATCTACGATATTTAACAACAGACATTAAATAACTCCGAAAAACACAGTCGTTGAGGGTACAACGAATCCAAGCTCTACATTTTCCCACATCTGTTGTAACATGTTTTAATGAGTTTATCTGAAAATAATTGAATATGTTAAAACATTACATACTTAGTAGTTAGTCATACACACTTACTTGATCAACAACACCACTTGGAGAGAGTACAAGAAGACAATGCCAAAAATTGACATCCATAGTTTTGTCAACATCATTACCAATCACTGTCGATAATTGACTGATAAAAGTTTCTTTAAGGCCATGTAAGAACAATGCTTCTAGGTTAGCCAATAATCTATCGGCAACATAGTTGGAACTAGTAACTTTTACTTCACTATCTGAGAACTCTGAATGAAATTCATTTAATCTTTCTTCAAAATAATGTAAAATAGATGCCTTGTTACACTCATCTTTAAGTTCTTTATTACTTATAATTTTTCTTAAAAATTTATTCATTATAATTCCTTTAAACCAAATTTATGTAGTTTCTGTATAGTATTTAAAAGTGCAGATCCTGTTCGTATTACTCTATAGTGATTATTGATTGTTAAGTCAATAATAGTAGAACCTTGGCGTGATTCTAATGAAGAACCAATAGTACCACCATCAAAAATGGCATCTAATTTAGGCCACAAAATTAAAAATTCTATTGGTTTTAAAGTACTAGGTTTGTTACTTTCATTAGCGCTAGTTAAAGCAATTGGTTTCTTCAGATCACTTACAATATTACAAACAAATCCACTGTTTGGTACTCGTATTGCAATATTTGATTCTTCAGGATTTAATGCAATATTTAGGGATGGTGTTCTTTGTAATACGACTGTTACAGGCCCAGGTAGTAGTGCATCTAAAAGACCAAAAGGCAAGTGACCAATTTTACCCCAATTACCTATATCACTTACATGATGAGTACATATGGCAATTGGTTTTTGAAGATTACGTCCTTTGATGTTGTATAGTTTGCCTATAGCACTTGGATTTTGTGCATCAGTCGCTAGTCCATAAACAGTGTCAGTTGGAAGTGCAACAATGCTACCGTCATTAATTAATTTAACAGCCAAAGAGACAGCTTGTTGTTCATATTTTTTTATGTCAATTAACTTATTCATTAATATTTGTTTTGGATGTTTAAATCTATAAAACAAGAACTCGATTTTATAAATCCAGTGTTTAAAATGTTTCAAATTTAAATAAAGCATTGGATATATTTAAAATATAAATGAAACAAACATTTTTGTTGTTTATATTGGCATTCATAGGAAACCCTGAAACAAAAAAAGTACATTAGGTTAACACATAAAATTATGTTATATTGATAAAAGATAATTATTTATTATTTGTATAATATTCATTATATTGATTAAAAATTCAGGCAATTCTGAAAATATTTTCAGTATGTATTTAGGAATAACATATTATTTCATGGATAAATAATTATAATAATCATTTAGATATTTAAATAAAATAAATGAAAATATAATGTATATTAATTTACTAAAAGATTTTTGAATAGCTATTTTATATTATCAAATCAATACAATTACCAATAATTAAATAAAGTACTTTAGAATGTAAATTATTTTATATTGTAAAATAACTTTTTAATTTAATCATTTTATAATAAGTCCATAAATAACAAAAATACAAGATCATTTAATAGGTACTATATAAGTATAATGATTTAGACTTTAGACCAGAGGTTCCCAAACTGTGGGTCACAACCCAAAATTGGGTCGTGATTATATTTTTGGTGGGTCACGCTATATTTTTATATTAAAAATAAATATATATTTTTTTTTGTAAGCAACTGATTCACTAAAAAAATAGGTCACATAATAAAATATTGTGGGTCACCAAATTTTAAAAAATTCCCAAAATGGGTCGTACAATAATAAGTTTGGGAACCTCTGCTTTAGACAATTTCAAGAAGTCAGCTAATTTTTCATTAAATCAACAATATGAAAATCATAAAAACTGTATTATTTCCTGAAAATTAAAGACTAGTAAAATTTAAATTTAAAACATGTCTAATATACCTAACCTATGTATTGATATGACTTACAATACATTCAAACAAAACAACAGTTATAGAGCATGACAAAACACTGCTAAAATAGTAATTGACATTCACATTTCATAGTAGTTGATAAAGTTAGCCAAATTATTTTTGACCCAATAATCTAAGTATTTATTAAAAGCTTTATAATTTATGACATTTACCTAATATTTTTTATGTTTACATAATAACTTATTTTAATTTAATTAATTAGATTTTGAGGTACAGCATATAATGTATGTACCTATAAAAGTTAAATGTCTCAATACTTTTTGTTTATTTAAAACAAAAAAAATATTCAATTATAGTGCAATAAGTAACTTCTATCAGAATTGACAAAATCAATGCTTAAAACTACCTATTACTACAATTAGATAGGCCAATAATTCAAACTAACATAAACCGAGATGATATGATAGATAATAATAAATACAAATATAAACAAATTTACATAATATATTAGGTATATAAATTATAATACCTATCAAATAAATAGATTTTATTAAAATTGAATTTATAAGGAAATTTAATAAATACTGTGTACATAAAAAAAAAAAAAAAATTTAAGATAATCATTAATCATTCTTTAGTTGCAAAATATTTTTGCTACATTAGTGGTCGTGTGAAGTATAATATTAAATTTTTGCTTAAATATAATTTACTGTACCTAACTACCATAAAAAAATGATTATCATAATTATAAACCTACTAAATAAGTACTCAATGGAAACAAAAATTATACAGATAATATTTAATAATAATAAAAAAAAATGATACAACAACCTTTTAGAAATAATAATTGATTGAGATAAAAAAAAAAAAAAAGTAGCCATCTATTTACTTAATATCCCCATAAACAAAATGTTTATGACCTTGGCACAAAAGTTACATGGTTAGCCACCAAGGGTATATATATATATCTGTTGAATTCAGTACTAGTATAATAGGATATATAAAAATATCTAACTCTAAAGCTGAGTCTATAAAGAGACAATAAATTATAGCAAAATAGTGATTATATTTTTAGAAACGATTTGAATAGTCCCGTCTGTGATGGGATAACGTAGTTTTTGTTAACTATTTTATAAACAATGCTCATAAACAGCATACGACTGTCGAAACCAATTGTTGGCACTGTCTTTAACGATATTTAATAAATATATTATATAAGTTAACAATATCCACAACGATGGGAGATGAAACGATAATCGAGATGCCTGATTAGTAGTATTTACAATGATTTACCTACTTTATAATGGGATTCGACAATAATTTACGACTACCTAATGGAAATATTTTTAATCCATGTCAAAATCGAAATTGACGAATTCTACTGACAGAAAACTACTAAAAGTATGAAATTTATTTGATTTACCTATTTCCATAACTCGCCTCAGGATAATTCCACCAATACGTTTCACCGTGCACCGAATCACAACGACCAACAAGTAGGTATGTCGTTTAGATATTGACAAGTGCCTACGTTTGTGACAAAAGCAAAAACACTCAAATAAGAGTTTTTCTTACTTACCAACACGATTTAACATAGTATGGCCTGAGTTCGGTGACGATAGTTATTAGATTAGAATTGATAACGGTATAGTCATTACGAGGTTTAGGCCACAATTAAACGCAAATAGTTTAATACCTATGACATATTGTTATGAATAAACGTTAACGTACCGTTTATGGAATTCGAGTCGAACGTCCGAGTCAACAAATTAAATATCGTGGCCAGAAAATCGTTGTTCTCGACAATATTAGGTCAGGACTTAGGTATTTAGCTCTCGATTACGATATTTTTCACGAAACACACGTCGGGCATTATAGAATACGATATTATGTCATTACATGATAAAAAAAAACAAACGATAAGGCTCTTCGGCGGCGGCCACATGTTGATAACACGGACGACATAATATGTTTTCATTTGTCATTAGGAGGCAGGAGCACGGCAATATTGTTGATAAAGTGGCGGACAAACGCAAAACAATTTTCTTACATATTTCATTACTATAGGTGACACGTCAGCCGGTAGATGGCAGTCGACATTCCGTAAGAATAATAAAATAGTACCTAAAGCGTCGGCGATAGTGGAATTATTTTACGAATGTTTATCAGGTACCAGCTATTAATCCAAGACCGCGGTGTCTACTCGATTGAAGTCTTAAACGCGGGAAAGTTAGTGAAAACAATTTTTCGAGTTATATAAAGTGATTAGTGAACACAAGTTGTTGAGTTAGAAGTGGGTAAGTAGATTACAAATAATACAAGTACATATACGAATAATAAGTCTTAAGTCAAAATGGTAAAAAATTAACATAACTGAGTTTAAAAAAATGTAATCAACTTTTTTAATAATAGTACGTGGATTACATAATCAGTATTCAGTATTTTATATAGCTATTATTATATTCTATATATTTTTTAAAGTATAATAATAGTATTTATTAACAACAAAAATTATAGTATTATTATTTATTACTTTATTATTATTACTATTATTATGATAAGTACCTATTGATCATTATTTTTTTGTCTAAAACCGTATAAGACGTACCGTAGGTACCTATACTATAATTAATGCATAAAATGATTAAAACCAAAATGTTCAGAGGGTTATTTCAACAATCAATTAAACTACAGTCAAGTTCTGAAGTTAATCAGAAAATTATAATTTGGTTAGTTAAGAATTAAAATTTTTTTTTAAACTATTATAGTTATATTTCTTCACCTTTGCAACAGTTATCAACAAGATAACTTGGTATGTTCCTTACAACCGTACTTACCTATATGGTTATAGTGAGTGATTAAGATTTAAAATTTAGACGTGGAACTGAATAGGTAAGCTTTGAATCCTGATGAATATTTGGGATATCGAATAATTAAAATTCTAAAAATTATGCAATGTATAGGTATCTATAAATTATTATATTTTAGTGATTATATTACATTTTGATATTAACATGAAGCATACATCTACGCATGGACAATGGACATATTATAATATTATAATACTGAAATAAGTTAATCATAATACAATAAAAAATAATCATATTTAAATTAAATTACAAAAAAAAAAAAAAAAACATTATATTATTTGCTTATGACTTACGGTTTACAAAAAAAAAAAACTTTAGACTTTACAAAATAATTATCCATAGGACGCACTTTTTATAAAAAAATGTCATTATATATATTACTACAGTTTATTAAATGGACGAATAACGACAACAAACATGAAAATATTAATGCCCAGTTATAATAATCTAACTATTTTGTGTTTTTTTTTTTTTTTAATTTTTAACATAAAGTTAATATTAATTTTTGGAAAAATCTAGTGGGTAATGACTATTTTAGTTGTTACAGTAATGAAAAAGTTTATATAAGTATAAAAAGAAAAACAGTCAAATTAGGCAGTAATACCTATAGCTATATATTATAATATAATATAATAAATTATAGTGTACAGTCGATGTGGTTTGTTAAAAACAAATAGGTAACCACGATAAACATAATTAGTAGGTATTTAAAATTATTGTAAGGTGTAGGTGAACATTATTGATCGAGTCGTTTTGTTATAAATTTATGTATGAGATCGTACAAGATTTCTGGTTTGTCGCAGGATACCAAGTGGCCCGCGTTTCTCACCATCACCTCCGTGAGGTTTCCCACCGTTTTTATGTAACCGGCCAACTTATTATTTACATACCACGGTTTTCTGATCGCTTTCTTGTAATCAGCTCCGTACGGGCTCTTCATGTTCGAATACAAGTTGACGGACAGAGGATATGCCACGACCAGGTCCATCTGACCATTGTACACCAGAATGGGATAACTGGTCACCAGCTGTTCCAAGTGTTCCTTAACCGAGGTCATGAAATCCGGTATCATTTTGTAATAGATCACGCCCAAACTAGTATACTCAATATCACCGATGTGTAGTGCTCTCCGGCTATCGACCGTCTGCAATAAGTCAATGTAGCTAACGTCCCCTATGGTGTTTGTGGAATTCCACGGAATAGTGTCGCCGTCAATGATATTGTACAAGCTTGGGAATTGAGTTTGCTCGATAAACGTACTCATTATACCACTCCAAGCCTGAAAAATATAATATTTTTTTTTTTTTTATAATAATATCAAACAATTTATATACCATCCATATAATATATGTACCGTCACTTATACGGGGGGGGACGATTAAATTAAAAAGGAGTTATAGGAGATGCTAATGAGGGATCACTATATCAAAGGATTATACATTTTATTAGTTATATAGGCTTAGAGCTATTTTTGGATATATATTTACCAGCTATATGTGTGTGTAGGTGTTGAGCATAGTTTTAAATTTCCAATTTTTTTTTTGAATATAGGTACAAGAAAATTAAAATAAATACTTACTCAATTTTTATTGTTTTATATAGATATAAAAAAATTTACATATAGATAGATTTAGTTGTAATAATGGAAGAAAAATCAAACAAATTAATATTAATGAATATTTTATGGATTAAAAAAAATATAAAGAAATTATTAATTTTACTGTAGTCAGTAGGTATAGATTAATTTATGATAGGAATACTCACATAAAATGCATCGACAAAGTGTTTATCGTGTATTGCTTTTCTACCTTGGGATTCCAATTTATTAATTTCTTGTTTTGTATTGTTATCAACTAAACCAATTTGGTATAGAAAATCTCCATAACACAATAATGTTTCAGGATCTAAAAATCCATTTCCAATTGCGATTCCATCAATTTTTATATTAGCTAATGTTTTGTTATTGTGGATTAATGACGCCAAAGAAAGTGCAAACTTGCCTAAGTTCGAAATTAATTTTAAGTATATTAAAATAATCGGCCGTATATTATTTATATACGTGAATTATAGGTACATTAATTTATTTTATTATCAATTGAGTGTTATACATACCACCGTATGATTCAGCAACAATGTAGAACGGATTTGGTCGCTGTTCGGGGAACATGGTGTAAAATTGTGTTAAAGCTTCTAAGAGTTGTTCTCCGACGGTCGTGAAGTTTGTTGCATAACCATCAATGTGTTCAGTGAAGCTAAATCCTGAAATAAAAATTTAAATATATATCAACAAAGTGTCGAAGTATAACTTATTGCTAAAGCAATCGATATGTACCTATGTACAGTGCATTTGAACAAATTAAATTAAGAAGTTTAAAAATCTGCAATTAAACCAATTGGTTTCAATTGAAAAGGAAAAAATAATACATAAAATATTCATTCTCCCTTATGTACCTACAGTATCTTCAAAGTTTAAACCATCCAGTTATCATACATTCATTGTTAATTTCATTTTTATGACTTAAAATACATATTGTTGGTAAGTAATAAGTATAAGCACTGTATTAAATTAGTTATAAATAGTTATAAACATTTTAATAATTAATAAACATAATATTTTGTTATGTGTGTTATTATAATTTATGTTTTACCTGTTCCAACAGGACTGTCGATAAATAGTAATGAATTGTTATTGTGCCAAGATAATGGATTTTCATCGATCGTGTAGGTTTTTCCGTCATATGAGGAATTGAACGGGCCGATTTCTTTAAACACGCTAAATGCCGCACTGGCACCAGGGCCACCTTCTAGCCATAAAATCAATGGTGCTTTTGTTTCATGGTAAAGACTCTATAATAACAACATAAACCGTATAAATTAAACTTCTGGTAGAGTAAGGAAACTTTTTCATTCATGTCATTTATTTCTTACTTCAGTTATTATTGTAGCAGGTATAATGTAATAATATAATTGATATTTGGATAATAAACCACGTAATGTGTTTGTAGTATAATTTTATAAGGCTTTATTTTTACGTGAAACTTCTTAAAAGATGATTCACAGTACTACATTGTTATAACCATCATAAAATAATTCAAGCAAAAGTGAAATATTTGATTTTTTAATTCCGAAAAAATAATAATTATTAATTCCCGCTTATAGGTGGCTGTTATTCCTCTGCATTTTCTCTACTTATATAATCCAGAAATAAATGAAATTTAATATTTTAATATTCCCTACTATTCTATATTAATATATTATATTAGTATAAACTCGGCGATACAAAAATTAGATAATTAAGAAAACATCTATTATAATGTATTTATTTTTATTTTTATATAATTGTGTGTTAAAACTGCAGTTAAGCATGATTATAATTAATTATCACAATAATTTAAATAACATTTACTTTTTTAACTAACACAGATTTTTATTAATATTTCAAATCTAAAAAAAACACATTGGTCCATAAAAGACACTCAGAAAACAATTAATGATTAAATATTTTTTTAAACAATCATTTAAAAAATGTTATTATAGGTATATTAAAAATTACATACATATAGTAAACAAATTAAAAATGTTTTTAAATTAATTAAATTTGTGTTATTCTCAGCCTGATATGTTATTATTGTTTATTTTAATATATTTATGTTTCAATGTATTTAATAAATATTATTATTATTTATTATTAAACTTGATACGGTTCAATACTGACAGTTTTTTAAAAAAAAAGTTAGAGGCAATTTAAAAATAGTGGAAAACTAGTTTTTAAGAAAACTTTATGATGAATTTGATTTTTTTTTATAAGTTTTAACCGATTAATAAACTAATTGGTACAATTGGCATACCTACATATATTATGTCTATTTTGGTAAAAATCATAGTCAGGATTGAATCCCCTAAATTTTTTTGAAATGAATTATAAAACATTTAGTTTGAATTTAAAACGTATGTTATAAATATTTAATAGTATAATTCTTATTGTATAATGTGGATTATGGTACAAGTAGGCCAGATGATTTATAGACTTGTAGCTCTAAAAGTCACGTAATAATATGTATTTTATAATATCCAAAATATACATTTTTAATATTACAGTATCAAATTTTTTTAACACTGTAATATGAACGGCGACGGTGGTGACTGCGATAATTAACGAAGATCGGCAACAGTAGTAACCAACCACAGAACACCTATCATCGACCAGAGGCTTCCGATTATTTCGACAGCTCAGTATGGATACGCGAAAGTGAGTACTTAAACTGAATATAGTATAGTGCTTCAAGCCTCAACCCTTAAGGTTATCTAGGTAAACCATGCGTTCGCGAATTAACAACTAAATTAGATATGATAAAAAACTAAAATAAATTAAAATCTAACAATTTTGGTCGTATATTACATTAAATTAAATCATCAATGGAGGCAAAATTAGTACCATTATTAATGAATATGTATTAAACGTCAAAAAGTATAAAACAATGGAAGAAATATATAAAAAAAAAAAAAGAAACAAAACTCATAATATGCATTTATATGCAAAATAAAATAAAAAAACTAGCTTTATCTTATATATAGTATAAGTAGTTTTTGTTTTTTTTACCCTGCTATTTTTGTGATTGTTTAAAACACATTTGCAAACGATACAAATGCTGTGTTCCAGGGCCTAGGGCCTAGACTAATATGGTGATAACTAAATACATTTTTTCCATTTTCCAGACTTTTTTTTGAAGTTTATAATGTATCACATAGCTCGCAGCATATACATGATACTAACCAAACACTCGCGGCCGTCGTCGTTAATATTACAATATTATAATATTATTAAAATTTCAAACGTTTACGTATAGTACGGTTACCGTTGCGGGGAAGAACCAGAAGAACAGATTGGAGTTATGTTGGTCGTCGACCGTGAAGTAACCGGAGTAGCTGACCACGTGTTGCGGCCGGTACACTTCGGTCACCCGGGCCAGTTGCTTGGCCCTGAGTATGTTGCCGTTGCGCAGGTACGGCGTGAGCAGCAGCGGCTCGGCGGCCGAATGGGACGGCGTGGACTTGGGATCCCACAGCGGGTACGCGCTCCGCAGATACAGCGGCGTCGACTCGGACGACAGGCACGCGGCCCGCCGCCATACGCAACACCCGGCGGCGCAACACGCGAGTATTACACGGAACGCGGCGGACATCGTTGTGCCGCGGCCAGGACAGTGCACGTCCTGTCGGCCCCGTCCCGCTCCGAACGTCGACCGGCGACGGCGTCCGTCCGTCATCAGCCCCTCCCACTCGACGACGCGACGCTGCGAATTTTTCCCTACGGTGCGTAACGTGTGTGACAGACGGAATAAGGACGATGTTATACACTAATAGTACGATAAATGATAATTATTATTTATTTATTATCGGAAGTTTATTCACTAAATAATTTGCGACTGTTGATTATATCTGGCGAATAACTGAACGGTTGAAAAACCGGGAGAAAACGTTTTTTCGAACATGGTCCTAATAGTACTTAATAACCTTTTGTGGTTTATTCGTCGAATAAGACTTAGAACTGACATTGAAAACCTGTGCCTTGTTGGGGAACTATAAATCCAATTACAGCAATAAAAGCGCATTGAACGTTTACGAGTCTTTGTACGTAGGTACGGATGGATATAGAGGTATATTATGTTGCGGTGGAGTCATGATTTTAGTCTTCGATCTTGGAGACGAGAGACCACGTCACCACACTATCATACATTTTATTATGTAGATTCTCAAGTATTTATGAAATATATTAAAGAATAAAAACATCCACATTATCACTAGATGGTATACGATTGAGCGTAAACGGATAAAAAAAAAAAATTAAAACCAAGTTAATTACCTATAACTTTTTAATTTGAATTTGTTGGAATTTAATTTTAATATTATATAAATCCAGTAAAAATACATACGTTTTATTATATAGTGTGAATATGGTCATTGTCTATTGGTGTGGTATTTAGTGTCAGTGTATTCTGTATACGCATAACACAATAAATAAATATTTATAATAACAACCGTAACGTCTTCATACCGCGGTGTTCGATGATGACCCAACAGGAAATTATACTTACTCGGTGCGTAATAATATCATTTGCATATAGGAAATACCACGCGTGTTTTTGAATTATATATTAGCACCGTTTAATCCCCGAGCACGTGCACTATGGGTAATGGGTATATTAGCATCGATTGTATATTATAATATTAAAAGTAAACTGTATAATCTATTATTGTGACCGGAAAAAGAGTATCTGTAAATGTATTGCTATAAAAAGTACCGGATTAAAAGTATTTTTAAGTCGAAACTTTTTATATATTTAAGTAAATTTAAAAGATATATATATTTACTTAAAAAAAAAAAATGAAATGTATCTAACCTGATATAGGTACCTGTTTATATAAAAATACTAATAATTTGCAAGTATTTAATTGAAGTAGTTTTCAATTATGACTATTTTTTAAAATTCTTATGTTATATTGACATATTATATCTACAACACCATTTATATAATTACTTATCAACATTTTGTGTTATGTACAATAAATTTGTAAAATTGTGTTTATGAGAAATGTGTTATAAACGTTCATTAGTTATCATTAATAATTTAGTAATTTTCAGTTTTTGTGGAATTTAAAAAAAATGTTGTACTATAATTTATAAATTCAAAATCGTTTAACCGCAAATAATAAACGAATTGTATATCTTTTATGAATTGTGTTAAGTACTTATTGATTATAGTTTATACTGTTATTACATTACAAATCGTTCAATATATATATATTGGATAGTCACTATAAAATATAATAATAATAATATAATAATTATAATATTTTATTAAAAGTTTTATTTTATTTTAATTTTTTAATTTAAATACAAACGTTTGCATAATTTCATTTTATTTTAGTAATTACTTTTAATCATTTATTTGTAAATATGTAGTCTATACATTTTTAAAAGTAAATAAATAAATTACATTTTGATATCTACTTTTTTAGGATAGTCTTTTTTTGTGATTTGTATAATATATTTTTCTTGAGAATATGACTTTTTCAGTTTATTCCATAGGTATTTTTTTACGCATAAGTCATTTTTTAAATAATATTTACTAGGTAGCATATATACTATAATACTATATAATAATTATTGTCTATTGAGCTATCCGTTTTTGAAGAATTTTAATGTTTCATTTTTTTTATTTTAATAAAGGTCAAATATAAACTCTCCGATCCTCAACACGTATCCAGCTATTGGTCAAGTTGTACTTTTCATAAATTCAGAAAAGCAATCATAGTGTTAATGAGTAAACCAGGCTTATTCTAAGGATTTTTACCTATTGCCCAAACACACTGAAAAGTTTGTTTTATGAAATTTATTTGGATTATAATACTCTTATCCCCCTTCAAATAAATGATATATATTGATATTTTCTTAGAGTGGAAAATATTTTTAAAAAAATGGTCAAAAATATGGGGTCTAAAATGGGGTCGCGATAAGCTAAGCCAATAATATAGAATGTCATTGATAGTACCTAATCGTAATTCGTATTTAAATTTCATATAGATTAATCAATCATTGAAGTACCAAAGATTGTAAACTTATATAATTATTATTTATTAAAGGTTGAGTTTATAAATGACACAAATTTCAAATATTAAATAGTAATTTAATCATTATTTAAGGAAAATTATATTTTTGTAAGGTGACCATATTCATAGAGTCAACTGCCCTTTTATAGATTTTTCCTACTATCCACCCAATTGGGGTTCTACTATCTACCCATTAGAATAAGGTCTGGGGTAAACACTAAATAATATATTTTTTAAGAAAAAAAATCAATGAATCTCATTTTCAATTTTTGAGCTTTGATGAATATTCAAGTGTTTAATAATAGTTTTTTTGGATTATTAACATATGCTCGTAACTATTGGTATGTATTTAATATGAATCATACGCAAAAGCGATAACGAATTTTTAATGAACATTAAAAAGTATAGTGATTCGTCACTATGTTGATGAACTCTAACATTTTATATGGTATTATATTTTGTATTGTATTGTACTATTCGAATCACGTACAGGTTGATTGAAATCTGAGGTTTTCCAAAACGTTAACAACACTAAGTGATTGAGTCATTTGGTATTTCCCTATATTTAATGAATGATAAAAAATGTTTTTTTATTTATATATAATTTTATTGTAATACTTTGACGAGACACATCCGCAGGAAATCCAATAGCAACATACTAATTAATATTACATTTTTTCTTGAACACATTAAACGCGTATACTCACAATTATTTTGTTATTCATTCTGTTGTTTGTGTTTCAGATTCCATTATTAATTCATATTATATGAGCTAATCAAATATAGTAACATCTTTATACATATTGAAAAAATATATATATATATACACTAAATTACCTAATAAACTATATACCTAGTTCGTAAATATATTATTTATAAATTATAAACGTTTCACGTTTGCCAAGGACATCGATTTAAAATTTAAATTAAATTAAACTAGTCAAAGAATTATATAATGTTATATTAAATTTTAAGTGCTGGAGAAATGCATTGGTTTTACAATATGTTTTTTTCTTGTCAGTTATCTGTGATAACTTATCATATGGAGCGAAACAAAAAAAAAATGATGCTGCAGATATTTAGTTTTTCAGTGGAGTTTTGATAGATTTATTCTCAACCGAGTACTATCGATTCACTTATACCTTTCTACCGTAATGTTATTAACGTTATATTATGTTTTAAAAGGTAACTCAATACGCACATTTCGGTCCTCTGCTATATATTTCATATTCCTCTTGTAACTACAAGTTAGTTATCCAATGAGCCGCTTAGGCGAATCATGTCAAACACCAATGTTGATTCTTTTTTAACCATTTACGTATCTTGTAAATTTTGTTTCTAATCTTTCACACCTGATCTTATAATTATTTTTTGTGCTTTTTATAGATAATTAAATCGTTTACCTTCCAATAATTTTTTTTGATTTATTTTAATAACAATTCTATTCCTTGTTTAAAATTATTGATAGTTTTACACTGTTATTAAATTATTTAATTTAATATAAACCAAATACGATTTATTTATAGAAGCTTTAAAATAGTCACAATTTTTAAAACCATTTTCACTCCAACAATTTTTGTATTTAATTATAATTATTGAAAAAAATCTTCTGAAACCTTGACACTATTTGCTATTTTGTAGAGATATAATTATTTTTCATGGCAATTTTTATAAAAAATACAATAAAAATTATATTTTAATTTTAGACACAAAATTATTTTAATATTATCTGCCGATACGTTATAAGTATGAATATCTATAATTTTAATTAACAATATTGGTAAGATAAAACAATATTACAATATTTTTTAATAGTACTAACTCCAATTATAAGTATAGGTACATCAGTTATTATAGGTATTAATCACTAGTTTACGATTCTTAAAGATTCATTTATGTGTTAAAATATCTTCTTCCTGATTTCGGTCACGTTATAATAGTGACAACCATATTTTCCCATTAAAAAGTACGCGTGCCCTCTAAATATTTAATATTCACATAATAGTCTCGGTGTCAAACAAAAAAAAAAATAGTTTGTCTCGTGCAGGAAATCATAATGGGTCGGTCATCGCACTTCCCGTTGATTGTAACGAAAAACCTCACGTTCTATTACTTTAAATAATTAATACAAGAATTACAAGACTACACAAAATATTATTTCTATTTTGTAGGACCAAGAAAAAAAATAATAAGAAAATAGGAATCAATTATTAATATTTTACAATTTTTATTATTAATATAATGGCACAAAATAGTCATAAACTTTAATTAGGTAGTTATTATTAATTATTTTAAGAGTATGAAATAAAAATCAAAATTTCTCTGCAAGCTAATTTTACAACATATTTTGCTTTTTATATTTGGTTCCTCGACAATATTGTTCTCAAATTTTCAACTGTGACAACAACTGTCAACAAGTAGTATTTGTTTGTATACATTAATTTCTTGTATCTTATAATATTACTTAATCGATTTTGATCTATTGCTACATTTCACTACTGTCAATCATGACTTATGAGTATGGGTAGGTAATAGTGTAATACTTTTAAATTAATTTACTGAATACATTTATTGGAAAATCAATAGTTGTGTAAAATAATCTTTTTCCCATGATTTTTCATGGGTTTGATTTCTAAAATTTTTTTGTCAAATAAATAAATTAACTTTAAAAAAATAAACTACCTATGACAATATTATGAAGGCCGTATCTGGGGGTGGGAGTTTTGGGGGTTCAAACGCTCCCCGAAATTTTGAAATGAATTTTATACTATATTAAATTACCTATAAAATATTATAATGAAATAAGAACAAATTTTTTTTAGCTTAACCCCCCCCCCCTAACCTAACCTAGGGAACATCTTATATTTATGTAAATTTCGTTTTTTGGTGGTTGAAAATGGTTAATCTTTATAATAATTATAATAATTATTGTTATACAATGTGACATATTATATTGCGTATAAGAAAATAATTAAATTTAGGATTACAAATCATAATCGTAATCTCATGCATTTGCATATCAATCTTGCTAATTTGTATTTAATGCTAGTTGCTATAGGATTCCAATTTGATGATTAAATATGTAAAGATTTATTTTGATTATTTCTGCATATTTAGACATTTTATTTTCTATTCAACATATTTATATTTTCAAAATAAAAATTTAATATATATATATACAAATACATATAAAATAAACATTATTGTTATTTATTTATATGACGTGTATATTAAATATAAGTCATAATTTTTTGTCATATCTATATTTGGCCAGCTATACATAATCTTAATAAATGTAATTCTTTTCATTGAATTGATGTTCTGTGGTTAACCTTGACCCATTTCAAAACACACTAATCAAGTTTCAAAGAGCAGTATATTACTTTCCCATGCGGCCGTACTCACGAAGAATAACAACAAACTATACTCTACAGTCTAAACTCTGAATTTAATTTAAACTTTTTTTGTATAAAAATAATTTAAACTTTGAAAATAATTTATATTTTTTATTAGTTTTTACAATATTCCAGATATTTTATGGTTTTATTTTAGCATTTCAATTAATACATAAGCAACGACTTTTTATAAAGACCCTATATATATATTATATATCTTATATATCTTCATAAATAAAATTAACCTATCTTTTCTCTTATATTGTATAGTGTATATAATAATATATGTTAGCTATTGCTTGTTATATAGAACTATTTTATTTATTTTATTATTTATTTGGACTCTATTTATCGCTCGTTTTAGAACCTAAAATTGATACCCGCTTTATTATATTTATAAAAAATATGCATCATTATAAATTATAGTTAAATATTATAATCAATATGTAAATAAAATATTTATAGACTTTTAATTTACTTTTAAGTAAATTTATTGAATTTAACCCATCTTTTTACACCTGAAATCAAGGCCGAACAAGCTCATGATATTTTAACTCAATTAAGTAACTAATTTTTTCAATTAACTTAAATTAATAAACAGAAATTTTGAATACCTAGATATATTACTAATCATTCACTTGAATTGATTAGTTAGGTTATTTAAAAAAAATGATTTTTCTTTAAGTAGGTAGGTATCGCAATAAAATATGAAAAATAATTAGTAAAAATATTTTAAATTATAGTATAAAATTATAAAAATATGTTCATTTAAATGTCATTCTATTATGTATATTTTGTTTTGTCTTTGTCTTTTAAAACTCGGTAAGTATAACTGTATACATGTTAAAATCCTAAGTACTATCTACCTAATTATGGAGTTAATAATAATAATGAAGTTAAAGTTAAATCAATAATATAAAAAGATATAAGTTAAAATTAGTTAAATTAAATTATTTATAAAATTTATAATCTTAAGCTATAAAACATCTTAAAAAATATACATATATTGCAATATTATAGGTACATAATTATTACAAAAAATAGCATTGAATACAGATTTATATACCACAAACAAGTTAATAATTGTACACACTACACATTACTACATTTTATATTATATTATTTACTCATAATTATTATAATTATGATTTACGAATGCTATAGATAAAATATATTTATATATATTAAATATTAATAAATAATATAATATTAAAAATATTAATATAATATAAATATATATATATTATATATATTAATATATTTATTATTATTATATAATATTAGTATAATATATAATATTAATTATTTTTTATTATTTTTTTTTTATATTTATATTTCGTTCTGGTGTTTTTGAATACGAGTACATGCCGTTTTACGTTTATATAATTACTAATAGTCAATAGATAATAAATACATAATATATGTATATAATAATTTCTTTTGAGTAAAATATTGCAATATTTCTCAAAATTTTTTTTATTATTAAGTACTTTAAAATTTAGTATTTTAATTTCTATTTTCTTTATTTTTTATTCAGACATTTTATTTTGTTACTAATTTATATTTAAAAGCATTAATAAATAATAATTCTTCTCAACTCAATATATTAACTTTTTACGTTATACAATGTGTATAGGTAATAAGTTATGTAAAATATCCTGTATATTCATTTGTTTAATATTCATCATTTACTAAGTTTATATGATGGCGTTAAAACGGTTTGAAATTAAATCGTTTTTATATTATTTAAAACGGTTTAGCTTAAACCGTTTTCAGATGTTTATATACGAACGTCGAACATATTATATTAACCAAATATTGGTTACCAAATATTTTATAGAACGTTTTAAAATTAATGTTTTTCTCCGTGACTTTAGTCGTTTGTTCCAAGAGAATAACTATAATAATGGATTGATTCATACTTTAAATTTTCATAATAAAACATATTCCGCGTTTATATGTATATTTGATAAACCGCTTTAAGCATATAAAACGGTTTTAGGTTCTTAAACTACATAGCGCGAGCGTTTTAACTTTTAAAACGGTTTACAGTTTTTTAAACCGTTTTAACGCCATCATATAAACGTATTAATTTTTTTAATGAAATTAAAATTATAATGATTATCAATTTATCATACATGGACAAAAAAATATAAACGGCGTTTTGTATAGGCAATTTTTGTACGTATGTATAAATGTTCACTTCAGCTTACAACCAACGCCTGGCACCCGAGACATATTATGGATTAAAATAACTTGATAACATAAAATAGACATTTAAAATATAAAAGTCAAATAAATTATATAATATTTGAAAATCAGAATTAGAAATTCTGTGTCGATCTCAAAATGCCAGTTATTATTAAAATAAACCATTTTACATTTTCTTAGTTATTGACAAATATCAGAGTTATAATAATATTATTTTGAAACGTTTTTATTGTTGTTTATTTATTATTACCAGTTATTGACATTACGATTATAATAATTTATTAAATATATCATTAACAATTATATATAAACAAAAAGAAGTGATATAAATCTCAAAAGAGTCAACTTAATATAATATATTGTATTATTATTAACCTGTTAATAAGACATTATAATTGATAATCTTTTATTTTACAATTTCTTTTTTATTTTATCACTGGAATTTTCAATGTTAATAACAAAAGTAAAAAAGCAGTCCAACACCAAAAAATTATTTAAATTTAATTTAATAATTGGATAATTACTTCTGGTAATGTTATGAAAGACCATTCGTTAATTATTTTTAGAATACATTTATTATTTTCTATAAAATGTCATAGAAGTTGCCTATACCAAACCCCATTTTTGTATTATATGGTATTTAATTTACATAAATAACTAATAACTTATTGATAATTAGTCAGTTGAAATTATATAATCACTACTAAATTTTTGTACTACTTTAATGAAAATCAGATGTTTTCAAATAATATATATTTTATTAGTCTATATGCCTATAACTTCTGCTTCATAAAAAGTTCTTTTTCATAGTTGAAATTAATAAAATAACCTTTGTTAAAATAATCTTTTTCCTCAAATACGTCACAAACTTAACTTTAACGTCTATAGAAAAGAAATTACTGACCCACTTAAATATGATCATATTATAGACATATTTACCACCGAGCACTAAGGTCAATTTATAATTTATTTGTGTATTGTTTTATTAATCATCGACTCTATTATTTTGTTATACTTATAGATTTACCACTAACCAGATGTTGTATTGTAAAAATGTCAACAAATTTATTTGCAATCGCTTGAAACTTGTAAATTGTAATTAATGTAAGTATGACTTTCCCCAACAACTAACAAATTTCCATTGAAAATAAATCTCAGAATAAATCGCCATCTATTCTTTAAACAGAGTTTTCAAGTGAATACAAATTGTTTAGGTATGGTTAAAAAACTACAATACATTGTTGTCATCAGAACTCTAAGTGTATGAAAAATTTCAGCAAGTACACCGCAGTTGTTCGCGTGTTTATAATATACTAAAATTCCACGAAAAAAAGCACAATCAGTTTTTCCCAAGTGGTGGGATTTTCAACGAATAACATTTTATATATTTAGATTATATTATTATTATGTATTGTGTTATTAATCATTTTATTCATATCATATAGTTATTATTAGGTTTTATTAGTGGTAGGTATCTCAAAATCATATACTATAACATACAATTTAATTAAATAGTTTGTATACATTTGAGTTTTGACTTTCAAAAAAAAAGTTTATTAGGTATTTGACCGAAATAGTTTTTGATTTATAGGTATTTAAAAATCTTTAAACTCGTTTTCCTGAAAAACAGCTATTCTAATTATTATACTATTGTTCTGATAGTTTGATAATAGTAAGTATATAGTAAACCTAAGACATTATGACTACCGTGCGTCACACGTGCGATGTCGATGGCCACAACTCGACTCGTTGAACGTTGTCAATTAATTTTATGGTTATTTTTTATTTAATACACGTACCTATATAGTTACTATTAAGCATAAGTTTGTTAGAAAATCAACGTTCCTGCTCCTTTATACCTATATGCCACTATAGGCCATACATGTATAATAATAATACAGTTTTAGCTCTCATAGATCGGCACGAAGCCTTTGTCTCCGGTCCATCGGCTACACGATAATTCAGGTTACAGCTGTTTGTTTTTTAGGTCAGCATGACTAACATAATAGGCACTTAAATTTTCAATTTCATATAATATGAGTGATGTAATTAACAAAAATAAAAACGACTACAGTTGTAAAATATTAATTTATAATAAACGCTTATGTAAAACAAAAAAAAAAAAAAATTTAAATAAATAATATTTATCTACATATTATGCTTAACCTATGGAAGTATATGTATAACACATGTAATACAATAGGCGAGACAAGAGTGACGACGGACAATTGGTTTTATGTTTTCGGCTGAACCACAATTTTTTTTTTTTTTTTGCCACTTTCAACATTTAAATCGTACATACAAAATATTGTGTGGTCGAATTCACTCGCGCACAGTATAATATATACAATAAACACCAACGTCGTATAAGATCAGTTAAAAATAAAAATAGAAAAAATAATTTAGTTATAATCATCCGAATTATGGAAATATGCATATACAATGAACACAATATTTTATTACTCAAAATATAATCGTATGTACATGCCTAATTCGTTTTTTTATTTTTTAGTCTTTTACTCGTATATAACAATAATAATAATATTAACATATAATATTACACACAACTACGTCCGACGCAGACGAGTGACCTTTGATTGATTGTTATCCTTCTTTTTGGCGTTCCACCTGCTCGGGAATCACCACCACGGTAATGGTCACGCGGTAGTCGCCGCCGCCGCCGTAGACGTCGGCGGCGACGGTGTCGGCGACTGCGTTATCGACGGCGGCAGCGGCGGCGGCGGTGCTGGCGGCGCTATCGAGTGCGGCCACACGGCCGCGGCCGTGCACGGCGGTGTCGTGCTGAGATGGTGCGACGGATGGCGGCCGGCGGCCGCTATACTCCCAGCCGCCGTGGCCGCGTACACCATCGCGTGATGGTAGTAACTGCTGCAGTACGTGTTGTACGCAGCGGCGGCCGCAGCGGCCGCGGCGCTACCGCCGGCCGTCGTGTCGTAATTTGCCGCCGCAGCCGCGGCTGCTGCTGCTGCGGCCGCTGCGGCGGCGGCCGTCGAAGTGGCCGCGGTTTCGCCTCCCCCACCACCACCTCCGTAATGGCTGTTCGGGTGATGTTGTGACGGGTGCAGGTGGTGCGACGGGTGCAAGTGTTGGTGGTGCTGATGCTGTTGCTGGGCTGCGGCCGCCGCGGCCAGTATGTCGGTGACGGCGTGCGGGCTCGGCCAACAGTGTTGCGGGGGCGGTGGCGGCGGCGGCGGTGGAGGCGGCGCCGGTGGTTGTAGCTGGGTCACCTGCAGCGGTGACGGCGACGTCTGCAGAGACCTGACCGGCCCGGTCGGAGAACAGCAAGCCGAGCCGCCCGTGGCCGGAGGCGCGGCCGCGGGAGACAGACCCGACGACGAATGCGGCAGAGGCGGCGGCGGCGGCGATGAACACAGATGATGTTGGTGCTGTTGGTAGTGATGATGGTGGTTGGGGTAGAGCTGGTGATGGTGTTGGTGGGCGCCGTATTGGCCGTGTTGGTGGTGGTGGAGCTGATGATAGCCCGCGGCCACGGCCGGTGGTGACGAGGACGGGTGGTGATGGTGATGGTGGTGATGGTACGGTCCGTACATGTGATGCGCCGCGGCGGCTGCGGCGGCGGCTGTGGTCGGCGACAGGCCGCCGCCGCCGCCGCCACCTGTCATGACGGCGGTCGTCGGCTGCTGCGACGACGGTGCGTTTTGTGCTGCAGGTCCAGTCGATCCGATCTTGTTGCGCAGAATCCGACTGATGCTGGACACGCTGGGCACGTTGAACTTGTCGCACACGCCGTCGGCCAACAGTCGGTCGCGAATCTCCCACGCGAACACGCCCGGGTCCTTGCGCTTCAACCGGCCGATGTACGCCACCACCCGGGGCGTGGTCACCCGGGGCTTGCTGCCCCCGATGGCCCCGGGCAGGACGCTTCCGGTCTCGTGGTACCGGGCCAGGATCTTGGACACGCAACCGTGGGAGACGCGCAGCTGACGGCTGATGTCGCACGGTCGGATGCCGACCCGGGCCAGTTCGACGATGCGCACGCGGACCGCGTTGGGCAACGGCCGACCGTTGACGAACACGCCGCCCAGCTGGTTCACCTCGCCGTACTGTTGCTGCTGTTGCTGGTGCTGCTGGTGCTGGTGCTGTTGGAGGCTCTGCTGGTGCTGGTGCAAGTTTTGCTGGTGCTGTAGGTTCTGGTGGTGGAGTTCGTTCAACTGTTGCTGCTCGTGGTCGTGATGCAGTTGATGGTGTTGGTGATGGTCCGACTGCTGTTCGTGTTGGCGTTGCTGCTGCATCTGTTGGTGCAGTTGCAGTTCGTTGTCTTGGTGCTGTTGCTGCTGCTGCTGCTGCTGCTGATGTGACAACTGTTGAAGCAACTGCGGCTGGTGGCTTTGCTGCAGGTGATGCTGTTGGTGCTGTAAGTGTTGTTGGCTCAGATGGTGTTGATGCAATAACATCATATTTTGTTGCTGTTGCTGTTCGTTGCCACCGCTGTCACTCATGTGCTCGTCGTGATGGTGCCGTCCGTGGCGACGATGCCGCTCGTCGCCTCCCTCTTCGGCACCGCCACCGTGCTGCTGCTGAGGTTCCAATAACATTTGAGAAAGCCGTTTATGTAATTCTGTTAACAAAATCGTTTATTTATTATTATAATATTATTGTTTGTACAGTTAAATGAAATGTGTGTGTTATACCTATACCTGATATAAAAATGTTAATGATTTTCTATAACAATCTATATACCTATTTTATGTTATGTTTTTATTTATTATAGTATAGTGAAAATTATTCCATGATAAAAATGTAAGCTTAAGTATAATGGTATTATCTTATAAACATAAAATAGAAAAAATAGAACATTCTTGAAAACATAAAATACATTGAAAAGAGTTAAAACAAAAATATCTATCAGTTGTATATACATATATGTTCGCATAACAAACTGTGTTTCATATCTCATTTTCTTTTTTAAACATATACCTAATTATGTTTTAACTATACCCACATCGCATAAAAAGAATTTCTATTTATCTACTGACTCGTAACCGGTATTATATGGGTGGAGTCTAAAAGTATACTTTTAGATAACTAAATAATATAGGTACGCATTTAGCAATAGTAAACAATTCTCAATATCTTGATATACTACATAATATTATCTACATTTCATTAAAGTATATTAATATAATTTTTTTTTTAATATTTTTCTATACATCGTTAAACATACCCTGTACGTTATAACTTATAACTAATAATACATATGTACGACGCCGCGGTGTTGTGTTGTCGTAATTTATTAATAGTGGGCATTTATCATCACTGAATTTCTCGAGACATTTTACAAATTACTCGGCAGTCGACAGCTATAGCATGCGTTTCGTCCGTTTTGAATGAATGATGATATTAATATTAATATCGTTAATTGTTCATTGTTTAATCCTTCGGGTGTACAGATAATATTTATAAACAACCGTAAAAAAAAAACGATTCGATGGGTTCTGCAAGTGCGTTTTTGTATATTTGCAATATATTATGTAGGTAGGTACCTATATAACATAATATAATAATATATTATATTGCTTAACTGAGTTATATACATTTCCGGTGACATATAACCTATAATGTAATTTGTATACTAATGTTGTATTGCTACTGCTACATATAATATATATACGATGTATTATGTATATACATAAGAATAAATGTATATATTCGTAGTGTGCATACACATTACACATTACACACGCCATATCGTTTTAGTATTTAATATTGTTTTGACTACCGTCGCCGCCGCCACCGCCGCCCAAGAGTCGAGTTACACGAACGGCTCAAATTTCTCATTAAAAAAATCGCGCAGCTATATTACATATTAAAATGTATATAGGTGTATTCCATATAATTTACTCGCAAAACCATTATTTTTTTAGCCTGTTATAATGTATACATTATATGGCTTTGCGGCGCGCGAATATTCGCACGTACATCGCTCGGTCGTATATTATATATATTAGGTATAACAATACTGCCGGGACTATCCGCCATCGTTTTCCTCAATATTCTCATCGCAACAGTTCCCCGGATTGTATGTAGCTTATTAGCAAAAAACGTACCTACACACAATGCACGTAATCAAATGTGGACATTGGTTATATATAGTTAATAAAATACTTTGCAGAGTTAATTTAAAAACTATTTATAATCATTAACTATAATATACTCGTAGTCAGTCAATATATATTTTATAGTTGACTTATTATACCTAATATAACTATAGTTGGGTTATAGTCTAATTGACTGTTAAAATAAATTAAATATTTTCAAATTGTTTTATTATTACCCCATTACTATACTTAGGATGACTGAAAAACGCACGACGTAAATTTACGTCTTTCCTCCTGCAGGGTAGTGGGTATATGAATTACATTATGACGTAAATATAGGTATACGTACCTACGTCATTACTTTGCAAAAATTGTAAATTTATAATTATATTTTTTTCATATTAATTCATTCTGTGTGGGTGATCGTGGTAAAATAATAATTCACTATTTATAAAGGGTTGAATAGTTATTTGACGGAAAGCTAGTTGATTGAAAAACATGGCCTAATTTTTTTTAAACCAATAATTAATATATATTCTTAAATTTTAAATTTAGCGGGTTAATTTCATTATTTGTTAATCATTAATTTCTCATTTAACGATCTAGCGTTTACTTTGATTAGCATAACTTAATTTTATTATTTTTGTTAATTTTCTCTTGTTTGATTTGCATTGGGCCCGTCCCACGAAAATTAATTGATTTGTATTAATGTCAAATTATGTTAAAACGAAAAATTTTCTAAGGTGAGATAACGTTATTTATTATGCTTAGATTAAATTATGTTGATTCTTTTATTGCCTAATATGTCCGTTAAGACTTTGGTAGTTTGGCATATTAAAAAAAAAATATTTATTTAGTGATAGTTTGCATTATGATGAATTATTTTGCAACGTTCGGTACCTACATATTATAAAATGTAGTAGGACCCACCGCGGTTGATATCTATTATTTCCGTTGCGCTAAATTCTCGATACACGATGAAATAGTACACAAGTTGATGTTTATGTAATGATATTGTGTAAAAACTAGATGATATCTACCTTTATGCCACTCCATTCCGATGATCATTTAAACTTTAAAATTTACGATTTTGTGGCAACAATAACGCTTGAATATAACATAATGATATACCTAATATAGTACCTATATTAAATATACTGTACCGCCGATTAAAACGCATCCATTTTACACGAACTTAAAAAAATGTGTGACACTTATTAACTATTTAAAATTCAATTTACATATATTTAAATTATTTTAAATTGTATTATGATAAGAAATATTTTAAAAGCATTATTTGACTATACATTAAGATTTTATTATATATATTTCTATTTTCGACTGAAGTTCACCGTACTATATGCGTTTCGAATAAGACAAATAATTTAAGATCGAATTTACATATTATATATAATAGAGAAGTTATAGTGTAATAACTACATATAAAAAGATAAAAATATTGAAATAACTTTACACATATTTTAAAGGTAATTTTTCAAAAATTTTAGATATGAAAACATTTTTTATAAACCTTACCAAGAATAAAAAATTGTAAACAAATAAGTTATTAAAAATGTACCTGTATCATAGGTATATTTTGAATGAACGGTAGGCACCTATCATTTCGGTGATTATAGTTGTGATCGAAATCAAAAATTACATTATACGTCTATTAGTATTGCGGCCACTTAATAAAAAGGTTCTTACTCATATCAATATAAAATAAATATTTATTATTTTACCACTATATATACAGTTATATATATTAAGTTATTTATTCACATATAATTGTTTACATATTTAGGTAATTGCTTTAGGAGAATACTATGATATTTTAATGTTGTAAACATTTTTGTCTAAATTATTTTAGAGTTCTTAGGATTATAAAAAAAATCGCATTTTATTTATTACGTAGTACAGGGAGAAGTATAAGGAATAATATTTTGAAAGTGTTTCAAATATATTCAAATGTTTAATGAAATATAACTTAAGTATTATGTGGCATAATGGTAATCAATAAGAATTAATATAATGTTAATGTTACTCTGTATCATAAGAGGTACCTGGTACATATTATATAGAGATTATTTATTTAAAGTGATGTGACAATTTTTTTTTTGATGGATGTGGAATTCGTCAAGTTGATCAAACAGTTGCCCAGTTGGTATAGCAAATACCAATTATACAAATTACATGTTTTTCTGTCTTGTATATTTTGTTTTATTTATAATATATCAATCGGTTTATCGAATTGGGTGTTTTCATTTATTCGAAAACTATTGTATCAGGTGTTCCTTTAAAAAAATTAATCAGAATTAGTACGAATTAAAAGCGCCATCATCTAGAGTGGAGGGATGCTATACTACTTTGTATTAGTAAATTATCCATTAGAACGTGATAGTGAATTAGAAAAAAATAGAATGTATGGTGCAGTGATACATATTCCTATAACTGGTTAGATGCGATTTATTTAGATAATTTAAGTATTATGCTTGAATATTATTTTTATGCATGCTTTATATATATTTAATAATTAGTAATTATGGTTATCAAATTATTAATATTTTTATAAAAATGCTAAAAAAATAAGTCGAGGATGTTAATGAAAAATAGTTCTTTTATGAACTTAAAAAAAAAAAGGATATATTTGTAAGTTATACTATACGAGATTTGTATTTATAGGGTATAAAAAATGTATAATAAAGAAATGTAATTGCTCAAGTTATACTCTATGGTTATTGGTTACGCTACTGCCCAAAGCTATTATATTGAGATATATAAAAGCAACTGTCTGGATTGGTTTTAAAAAACTGATGTGCCGTGCCAAAGTCAATTATATAAACTTGCACACCAGTTTTTAATGAAATCGGAAAATTTTTATAGAATTTAAATAAATCAGACAACGTCTAATGCAGCTGCAGGTGGTATACTTTAATATGATCATGATATATTAGGTAAATGTTGTAAAATTATAAAAAGTTTTTATTATTTTTCTTATCTACTTTGATTACAAAAATCAATATACTATATATCATTCAGTAACGGGTATGATATATACATACAGTTGAACAACATTATAATATAGTTCGTTTTATGTAAAGGTATTATGACAACATTATGTATAGGTATATTGTTATTAGTTCGTTCAGTTATTTAATTATTTATTTAGCCATTAAATATTAAATTTTAGTGTAGCGTGTTATAATAGGTATCATTAGAGGTTTTACGAGAGGACATGGTAAACCGTAAACGTATATATGGCAGGACGATCGTGAAAACTATCGATGGACACGGAATGTGACCAATATTCAATTTTGGTATTATTTTATAGCGCTCTTGATGGACGTAAAATTGTTTTTCAAATAACGCACTCGTCATATTCGCGAACTATCCATCGTCGCGACACCATATCGTTATCGGTAGATACAATTTTATTATTATTATTAGTCGTATAGATATATCGTCTAAATTATTATATACGATACGCGGTGTTTATAATAATAATACAGCCGCGTCGGTGCATTTAGGTCGATTTTTATTTTCCGTTTTCACGTTTCACGCGACTACGCGAGCGTATAAATAACCGTATACAGTAGGCGCATCCTCCGCGAGCGTGTGGGCGGACGGACGGGCGAGCCAAGAAAATAATTACAATCGCCCGGCTCTATCTATCCGACTTAAATGTGTGTGCGTGCGAGTGTGTATTTGTGAGCTTGTATTCGTGTGTAGCCAGTGCCGCCGCCGCCGAGGGGCGGTACGCGTCATTTACGAATCCATTACACGGCGGCGGTGGTATGGGCGGGGTTGGGGAAACATGCTCATCGGGGGGTGACGTGCGGAGCGGCGGGCGTCGGACCCGGATGGCTGCCGTCGAGTCTATAATAGAGACGCGCTCGCAATTCGACCGTACCGAGATCGTAATGACGCGTACGAAGATTAATAATCGTCACCGTAAAAATAAAACTTCGCCGTTGTCACTGCCGTTATATAATAATATATACTGCAGCGGTGGATATAATATTATAAAACGCGGCCATAATAATAATATAATCTACATAACGTGTTTATAGATATATAAATATTATGGCCAGTTTCCGCGGGCGCGCGCGTATCGTGTATTATATTATTATGCATGTGTGCCGCCTAATATATTATTATGTACGGCAGTATATATGTGAAATTAAACGTCGACGGCGCAAAGAAGGCGCGCCGGTTAGTCAGAGAAAAAACACACAAAAAAAATAAATAAATAAATATATGTATATTTTACGATATAGGAAATAAAGAGCAGAACGAAGCGACGACGAGTGCACGCCGCCGCCGTTGCTGCTACTGAAGAAAAACTTGATGAAATAATCGCGTTATTGCGATGTAATATGAATAATGAATATAATATATGACACTAAACTGCATACCTATGTTTGCCAAATTCCCCATATAACGCCTATCGTACCTATATATTTATTGATCGATTTTAGGAGTCAATATATATATATATATATATATAAGATCCGTCGTAAAGCTTTAGAGCGCGAACTAAAATAAAGATAAATATAGATATAATATCTATTTTTATTATTTTTATATAATATATTGTACATTAGCTTAAAACAAAATGTTTAGAACCATTGAAATATTGGAAATTAGACGCACTATAAAAATTATAAGGTATAGGCACTCAAATTTATGGAAATACCTGCAGTGCAATATTATATAAATATTATACATATTTGATTCATTAAACATTTTAAATTTTCAACTTAAAAAAAAAAAATATAGTGTAATTATAATTAAATTATTGAGCACTATAAATAGATTTAAATGAAAACTATTTAAGTTACAGTGAAAATAAATAGATTTGAATAACTTTCTAAGCTTAAAAATTTTAAAAGGCAAAATTGAAAGTTACTTGAAAATATATTGCTAAATGTGGTTGTATATATATACACAATGAATTTTAGAGATTTGAAGATATTCAATAATAATAATAATAATAATAATAATATATTATATATAATAATATTATATATATATTATAATATTATTATATTATATATATATTATAATATTATTATATTATTATTATATATAATAATATATTTTCGGCTGTATAATTATACAGCCGATTATCACATTTATGTTTTTTCTTTCTTTGATGTCAGAGAATATACATGATATATATATCATGTATATTGAAAATAGTTCTATGCAAATTAGTAATTTGTTTCACATGGATCTCATAAAAGAATAAAATCAGCTTGAGGGTTCTGCGTTATATGTAGTTGCAGCATACATACTTTGGATATATATATATATTACATATATTAGTCAATTATATAGTATTTTCTCACATTTAAATAATTTAATATCAAGCTACGCTTTTTGATTTAAAGCAGTCTTTTTTTAGCAGTCAGAAACTATATTCTCCAGGTTATGATTGGAACAGGTTATATAATTAGATAGGTTTTGATTTTACTATGTGTGATATCACAATTCCACATCAGAAAAATAATATGCTGTTATAGTTATATAACTCTTATTTAGATATTAGAAATTAATTGTTTACTCATTATAAGTTATAATAATGAGTATTTATAGCATAGCATTTTTAACTAAAAATTTTAATTGTATTATTCATATACATATATTTGTTAATCATTACAGTCTATAGGCTATAGGTAAATAATATTTAATAATAAAAAATAAAAACTTATATAATAATCGATCCTCATCAAAGGAAAATATGTTTTAAGTAGATCTTTGTAAAAAAGGAGTAATTATTATTTACTTATTAGTAATTATTATGCAATAATATAACTAATGCAATTAAAATTAATTGTATAAAATATTTAATTTACCTAATGAATCCTGATAATAAAATGATTTTAGAGTAATGAATAAAAGTAATTTAAACACGTACGTGAATACAATTACAAATATAATAATAATAGTAGGTATAATTTATTTTATTATTCTTATTAATTGACGATATTGTCCTTTGACCTGTACATTCATTATATAGATTTTATAATATGTCATTAAATAACTAATTAATATTATTAACATATATAATATGTATTCAATTTATCGATTCATATATATCTATATAAAATGCGTACTATTTAGTATTTATAAAAACGTAATACAATTCAAAAGTCTAAAGAGGAAGTCATCAAAAAAAATTAACTCCATAAAATTATAATGTTTATTTAGCATTATTTAGTACGATTGTTATATAATACATATTCTATAGTAAAATTGGTTTATGAAAAGTAAATATGTATGGCACTAATAAATTTGTGTGTAGTTATTAATGTTATTATTGCTATCGAAATTTAAACGATAGTCCAAATCTGGTAGGTACCTATATATTGTATAATATAGATTCTATATATTTTACTTGGAAAATATCTCTATAATAGTATATATAATATCACGGTTGTTATTTTTAATTCTTAATATTCTTATTAAAAAGAATACATAGGTACAATATTATAAACATAATAACTAATTTTTAAATCATATAATTCTTGTATCAATAAATTAAGTACATGTATAGGTATTATTTGTTGATATATTATAATCTATAAATTAGATAGCATTTCATAATAATAGGCTGTAATAGAGTTTCAATTAATTTTAACGGTATAACAGACAAGAGTTATGTTTATCAGTATTTACTTTTTAGATACCTACCAGCTATTATGGAAAAGTGAATATTCCGCTATAGAGCAATAGTATGAATCGATCTACAATCGATTCTGAATAGTGAATAGGGTAATAGGTATATTTTACTCTCTAAACGTACACAATTAATAACTATAACCGCAAGTTCGTAAAACAATTTAACTTTCTAACTAAAAAATCTAATCGAAAAAATATAAAAGTAATCTCCTCAAAGCATTGGTAAAAACTACTGTTGTTAAATAAATTAAAACTAATGTCACCATAAAAGTATAATGATCATAAAAATATTAAAAAGACATTTTAATAAATAAAACATCATTATTATAATAGTATCATTAGTATCTATAAAAAGTCAATTTTAATATGTACCTATTATGAATAATAAATTATATACCTACATATTTTAATATATATCATCTAGAAATTTCAAAGAGATTACTATTGTTTTAGGTTCCTCTGTATGAATCTGATTTTACCTATTCCACAAAAAAATCCATGAAAAAATATCTATCCATGTATATCAAGATAAAAATAGTTTTGGGGCGCAAATGGGTTGTACCGTAACAAAAAATAACAACAACGAGGGGGAATTATAGGGTAGTGACTAACATTTTTACACCCACAAAATTGGCCACTATACGCCTTCACTAATCTCATTCTGACACCACCAACCACCAACGACAACAAAATAGCGGCATACAAAAAGCATAATAAAAAAAATATAGATGCAGTAGTACGCATAAAGAAGCTATACTATTTCAAAGAATTTTAAATAGCTTATACTGTTTACATTTAACAATAACTATACTGGTACCGTTTTACAACCAAAATCACATCTGCGTTGCACATCGCTATATGTATTTTAAAAAATTAATTATTATGGAAAACTTAGTGTTGTATTTTAAATCCTTAGTTACTTGCAAATTTTTGCGTTTTCGACAGATTTCGTAAAATTTTGAACTATAAACGCTTATAAAAAAAATTGTGACTAACGATTTTTAATTTTTTTTTTAGCTACAATAAGAACAACTCATAAGGAGCCTTGTATTAAATTTTCAAATTTTTTTGGTCATTTGAAATTGTTTTATCGACACTTCAAAAAAAATTTCTCAAAAAAATCGAAAATTTCGATGGTCTATAAATAACTCAAAAAAAGTCAATAATTTTTGAAAATTTTACTGTATATAGATAACACTAACATACAAATTTGGTGAAAATTTCAAGTATTTACAGTGATTAGTTTTAAAATTACAACCATTAAAAAAATCGATTTGGTCGAAAACTGGTTTTACGTAAAAATTCCTGTTTTTCCTTATTTTTTTTTTGGTTTTTCCCGGTGCTTTTGAAAACTATTGGGAATTTCAAAAAATGACCTGTTTAATGCACCAACTAGATTCTTTTTGCCATCGGGAACCACCCCCATAGCTTGAAATTGAAGCATTATTTCGACACTTTCTCGTGTACAACAGAAAAAAAAACACACAACATTGTAAAATCAATACATTCATCGCTCCGCTCAGAATCTAAAGTTTGAAAGAAAAAATTTATGATTATTTAATCTACTATATTAAAAATAAGAAAGTATTGTTTATTTTGAAAATATTTATAAGTTCATAACTATTTATTTTTACTACTATAGAATATATTTTTTTATTTTTAGCACTTACATACTCTATATGGATAAATCTCAATTGACTATATAATATTAATATATTATTAAAAATCAAAATTTGTAACATGAGCTATAAGTTATTATTTTAAAATGTATGTGTTTTTTTTATTATACTCGTATATATATTGTTTTAAATCTGTTAAGTATATCAAACGGTAAAGTTAATACTTAATATTATTCAATATCAATATTATATGACTTAAAACTTACAAATAATATTCATAACTTTTATTATTATACATATATGCATTTATATTTTATAAATTGTTTTTTACTTAAAAACTAAAGTGTATAATAGTTATAGAAACGTGAAACTATTGAATACAATATTTTAACTAGGTACGATTATAATTATTATTGATATATGTTATGAATAATCAGTTCAAATTTAAATAGATAAATCATTTGTAAAACCGAAAATTGAATGATTATTTTACTGATTATTCTTTGATTTAAAGAAAATAATTGTTACCTTTTATCATTAATAAATTATTAATACGTTCAATCTTATACTAAATTTCATAGTGTTTTAAACTATTGTATGTGGTATGGATTTATACGCAGAATGATATATTATAAGTCAGTTCAACGAAAAAATTGCAAGCTAATATAAACTATTAGGGTCCAAACACGGAACGCGATATTTAGACTATACGATATACATCAGTTGTAAGTGTACATATGAATAATACTCTTCAAAGGCAGCTGCTGTAGAACGTTCTTGGCCGAATGAGTCATTTAGATGGTTAACCCTTATTACAACGTATACATATAGGTAGGTATACGGCAAACGAACGGGGACTAGACGCGAGATAATGAGAATCAGATTGAGATAATGAGCGGCAGTGGACTACGAACTCCAAGTCAATATAATATATGTATACTAATATAACCTTAAGTGTATTACTGGATTCTAATTATTGATCTTTAGAGCAAAGGAAGAAGCTATGTTCGTCTGCTTATAACTTATATATATATATATATACACACCAAGTATAATGTGCTACAGCTGCCGCCGAAAACATACGCACACAATTATATATTATTAACCTATGTCCTATGCTGCACTGTATATGTTTACACAGTTTAGTGTCAAGTCCGGGTGACACGCTGCAAATATGATGTTCATACCTATTATTATAGGTATACTACATTGTCTGTAACGCACGAGCGCCCCTTTTCTGCGTCAAGACGATGGACTGCAGAAATAGACCTTTTCACCCGCGACTTTCGTGACTCCGAAAATATTCTCGCACGCGTGTATTTCAGTGTTCACCCCCCCCCCCCAAAACACGCGTCATATACCTAGATACATCATGTCATCGTATGCGATGCACCTGACTATTTTATTTTGGATCTAGTTAACCGATGAATACATACTATATTTAAATTCTTATAGACGGTATGGATAATTTAAAAAATATTAGAGTTAAAATAAAATAAAAACGTGAGTTTACTCAATTGTTGTAAAAAATAATAATAATAATAATATAATCAAATTATGAATAATTAGAGAAATCAGTTGTATATTGTGTACACTGATAAATATTATAATACCTATTTATATATGATAACTGGGATTCAGTCAAGGTACTACACGCACTGACACAAGATTACATAATATTAAAATCATGCATTCGTTCCTTGGCAATATATTCTACTCGCGATTTGTTTGAGATCAGAGTACAGTGTCCTCTTGATAGATATAGATTACCATGATATTCACAATCCATTTTTTTATACTAATAATGTATTTTGGTATATTATTCTGAAATATTATGTATTCGAGTGAATAATTTTTAACTCGCACATGCGTCATATCCTTTTACGGCTTTTACTCAATATAATTGTAATCATGTCTTGTGATCAGAGAAAAATGTGCAATGATGTGAGCTACTTATGATGTAACCTACACGCCTATGCTACGATCGTTAACATCATCAGTGGGTTGAGGCCAATTCCACTCTTTCCGATCCTATATATATTTATGAAATAGATTCATTATAAGGAATATCAGAGTTCATTGATTTGTAATTATAATTACATGTAGGAATAGGCGTAGATACAATTTAAAAATTAAATCCTTTTTAAAAACGAATAAATGTTTACGATTCTGACAACTACGTATTTACAATCTCAAAGTAATCATACATACCTATACCATATTATGTTTATTTAAACATTAGAATTAAGTCGTGTAATCACTACAGCGACACGTATACTGATCGGATCGAGCGCAGTATTATCGAACACTCTCCTGATTAGGTTGATTTGGTTGATCAAGACTACGGCGCTGTTCGACAATCGCACATACCGGTGTGCGAGGTAGGTTCGCTGGAAAACCACCGGAACCGGAACCGTCGGACGAGTAAGGGGCGGGGGAGGACTCGCAGGGACAACGCCGCCGACGGAAACGGGCCGCACAAGCACATAATAATAATAATAATAATAATAATGGAAGAAGGCACCGGAAAAATAAAAATATACAATAGTCAAAGGCGGCGGCGGCGGCGGCGGCGGCGGTAGTTTTTTAAAGTCGCTGAGATGATTATAATTAATTGGCGTCGGCGGCAAACACGACAAAACGACGTACATACACACACACACACACCACTAGACACGATGTAAAGACGCTCGCGATGTGATCTACTGCTGTTGTCATCTATCCTCCGGTTCTTGTGTTACTCTCGGCGTACGATACTGTTATTATAGACACAGGCGCAGCAGCAGTAGCAAACTAATTTGACGACAACCTCGGTCGGTGCGTGTCGGGGGACGAGGGGGTGCAGGCGGGCGGCATTAGAACAAAGACGGCGGTGCAGTGTATAATATATATATATATATATATTATATTATATGTTATTTTCTTCGCGATCTCGATCGTGGGCCGGCGGGACGGGGAGACTCGCGTATATGCGCACAGTCGTGTAATATAATTGTGGTCGCCGCCGCCGCCGCCGCCGCCGCCGCCGCAACCGTCGTCCCTTTGACGGCAGTCGCTCATTTTCACATTTACATTATAATTAGCCGGTTTGTTTCTTTGCTGCAGCGACCGCCACCGCCGCCGCCGCCGCCCTAACCTCTTCGTCGTCTCCGCAGCGTCTTATTTATTGCCACCGCGCACCGCACCCCGCGCCGCCGTGTCCCGTGTTTTACACGTGTTTTCACGCACGACCGAGGGACGGCGGCGGCGAGCGGGGTAGAGGAGTGGTTATGCGCGACAACAGAAGGATCCTCATCGTTACACAATATTATATAATTATATTACGAATACTATTAGTATATATAATATTGTATAGTATGGAAACGAACGCGTTCCTACGTTATACGTACTATTATGTCGCACACGGCTATTACGCGGCAGCTATACAGACGGCGGTGTCTAGGGTTTACACAAACGACATCCACTGGATATCTTTGTGGCGTGTCTGGTGTGTCTTCCCCGCGTTGCGTCTGCCGCGACTGTCCCCTATAATTCGCGCGCTACAATAATATGTTTTACGCGACTTATAATAGACGACGCGACAATACGTGCAGTGTTCGTAAACACGCGACGGAACCGACTTCCGGCGCCGCCGACGGCTCGGCAAAGTATTCTTTGTATCGTTCGTCCCGCGCGAAAATCACCGAATAATGCACGCGAAAGAGAGAGAGAGAAACGATAGTCGAGGACTGCTCGACGGCGGCGGCGGAGTCGATCACGACCCGTACGGATACAGCCATCGCAGGTATATAGTACGCAACGATCATACGTAGAATCTTCCGCAAGTATTATTATTGTTTTCGTCAATCACCGATGCCGCTGCGGTCCCGCGTGTTTGCACTGTTGTCTCGTCACATCAGACCCCGAATTAAAAGGTACGAAGCCCCGTCGTACATGATAGGTATTGTTTTTCTGTGTGCGCTGCAGCTAATCCGCTGCACTAATATCGTCGCTGTGCTAATAGCCACCGGCGGCACCGGTGCTACCGTCGTCGTGACGCCGATGCGATGTTTGCTAAATCGGCGGCGGCGGCGGCGGCGGCGGCAGTATTGACGGGTATTACACAAACAAATCGACAAACAAACGAGTGCAAACACGACTACTGCAGGCCGCTATCGTTTAGCGCTCGGTTAAGTGGCACGCAGGATAAATCGAAATGTATATATAATATTATATGAATAGGTACTACCTGAACCGGCCCGTGCACTTTGTTGCCCATTAAAAATGTCATCTCTAGCAGTATATGGTACAATAAAATGCATACTTCTTTAATGTTAATAATCGCTTCATTTTATATTATTTTATTTTATTTTTATCTATAGTTGATCCCGGGCACTCCGTTGCCCATCAAAAATATACTATCTCTAATATGTTTTATATTATAAGTAATGAATTACTCATAAATGAATATGAACTGCCGAATAGATAAAAATGTACACATGGTAAATCTATCTAACTCTGTTTGAGCACCTTCTCGGGTTGAACCGACCGCTTCTAATTGTGAATATAAATCATTCACGGAACCAATCAAACACACAAAAAATGTCATCAAAATTAGTCCAGTCGTATATAGGAGGAATACACAAAGGATATACAGACAAACATTCATTTTTATATAATATTAATAACTTATTATTATCGCACTAATAATAATAAAATTAAAACCAATACCAAACATATTATTAACAAACAAAAATTTCCAATCGTAAATTTCAAAATTCCTGTTTGAGCACCTCCCCGGGTCGGGTCAGACGCATCTCATCTCTTTTTAAGCCTAAATCCTAGCCTATATTTTTCACAAAGGTCTAGTCCATCTCATCTGTACCAAATTTCATTACAATCGGATGAACGGTGTAGGAACGCATACAAACATGTATGTATATATTATATAGATATAGATATTATATAAGTGCATAGGTTCGTACATAATATTGAGTAGGGACCTATATTGCTATTCTAAATATTATAGTATTTATATAATGTATATACACTATACAGGGTGATTCACCAAGATATTTTACTTTGTATTTTCAACATGGATTTTTGTTTAGGTACATGTACTTATATATATTTATATTCTGATTTTTAGAACATTTAATTCTAATAGAAGTCCAAAAGCTGAGTTTTTAAAAAAATTCTTACTTTTCTTTGTCATTTATAAAGAATGTCCTGTAGGGATATAACTTAAGTTTTTTTTAATACCATTTTTTCAATAAATTGCTAAATAGAAAATCTTTTAGAAAATTTCAAATATTTCGATGTCGTTGAACCATTAAAATTCAAACTATTCAATTTTGTGAACTAAGGATAATAGGTCCATGATAAGTGCTATGTCGATCGATTTGGGAGATATATCATCTAGGTATATTACTATATAAGTATACCTAGATACTATGATGATTTTAAAACAAATATACGATATTAATCTATCAATATTTTATCATTTTTAAATATACTAGATCGACGTTAGGCATAAGATTCCTATATATACCTATATAGTATATAAATTATATTTTATATTTTTGCAAAACCATTATAAATTAATTTATTTATGAATAAAATACCGTATTACACAATTAATATAACACGTTTTACTAAATAAACTCATTAAAATTGTGATAAAAATTTAAAAAGACATTAACATTTTTATAAAAACCACCTGTTTAATAATTTTCAGTAAAAAATTTTGATTCTCATAAAAAAAAAAGAAATTGGTATTAATTTCTTAAATGGTATATCTATAAAACCTCAAATGATTGAAAATATTATGTTCTTATGATCATAATAATTGTGTAACAGTATAAGTATGAGTATACTTTAAAGTTTAAAATTACAAAAAATCAAAATTTGAATAAAATTATATTTCTTAAACTTAAAAAGTTAAAACACTATATTATATACATTGCGGTGAACATTGAACATTCTAGTCGAATCATCCTGTATAATACATAGAAATTGGTAATGCCTGTACATAGTTTTACGGACAGAGCATAACATAAAGTATAATGGCACCAAAAAATCAAAATTTTTTTCAAATATTTGTCCATAAATCAAAAATGTTTCAATCTTAAAATTTTAAAATCCATATAATAAAATGAATTAAAATAGAAGCAAAATAGATTTGGAATGAATAATATCTATTGCTCTCTTAAAGTGGTGGTGTTGCAGATAGTATGTTACAATTTTATAAGTTTTATGATGTTCGAAATTAATTATTGTAAAAAGCCGATAACCCAACGGAAAAACAATAAAGTGAAAATCTTATAATACAGTAATTTCATTTCATAATTTAAATCAAACATATTATTATTATATATAAGTAGACGGGTGCGCGAGTATTCAAAAATAATAATAATAATAATATGCCACGGCTGCTCTGTCGGTGTTGTATTATTTATATCGTCTTGCACGTATATTATAATAGAGGGCCAAAAAAAAAAAAAAAATAATAATAATAAATAAAAAACTTATATAAAGAGAAAAAAACACTTATATCATACGCGACAGGGCGTCGAGCCAACATCCACGACGACAAATCTGTGACGGCCAGAGCTATAATTATAAATGATTACACACGCGATTATGATTATTACGGTTATGCGTTTGTTTCCCGTGCGCGTACGCCCACGCCGCCCACGCGTAATTATGAAACGTAAACACGCGCTAATACCACGACGACAGCGACAATCCCTTTGAAACGGATTCGTTATTATTTTTTTTCCGCTCTCGCGCTCAAAGAATTTTGAAAGAAAAACATCAGTAATGACTTATACTTTGCGTACGTTATTATATAACACATAATTATTATATATCATACTACGTTTTTCAACACATATACACACATATTATTCATAATAAATGCGTTGAAAAATAACAATGTTAAACAAATCATTATATTATAATATCATATTTAATAATAACGCATGTACATTAAGAAATTATTATAATATTAATTAGCTGCATTCACGCAAATCCGTCGAAAAATGTAGGTACGGTACATATGCGGAGCTGCTTTGCATGTATATTATATACATGGAATCTATAAACTTATTACTTATAAACTGCATAATGACGTGTAATCGATTACTGCTGTAATATGTTATATTTATTTTTCAGTGATTGATATTATATTTTTGCCTCACACACAGGTATTATATACACGATAAATATTATTATGATACGTGCATGCAAACTAATCGGCCGCCTCCGGTGCATTTCCGTCCGTCGTACATCATAACTTAGTGTTAATATTATAAGATGACGAGTCTAAATACATGTACGAAGGGGGGTGGGGATAGATAAGATGACGCTGCCGCGCGATTAATTAATTAATTCATGAACTGATGAACTGCAAATAATGAAGTAATATAATATATATATATATGTAATTAACAACAACAAGTAGCTTCTGACCTTTTTTTTTTTATATAATATTATACTGTCACGGTTTTTTTCTTAGCTCTATATACAGACGTACCGCCGCCGATTTTTACAGACGCATTTTCCGGCCGCCGGTGCAAACTACAGTGGGTCGTTGACGATCTCGTCGGCTATTTCTTATCTAGTAAATATTTTATTAATCAAAGCGAATCGTATTCGGTCGAGTATTGAATTTGCTTACCGCCAAAGGTGTACGCGTTATTAATTATTAACAATTATATTAATTAAACATATAACAACTTATTTATATGTACCTACCTATATAATATAATTATGTATAAACTACGATCACGTGAAAATACTTGTAGCTGCCGTCAGGGCAGGTGCAAGCAAATTTTTATATGTAGGGAAAGATCAAAATTACCGCCTCTTGTTTTATTATTTTGTCTTATATGCCGCCTCTATATAAATATATAAATTTTACCGCCGTTGTTCCCAAAATTCATTATATTTATAGATATATACGGAGACATAAAGTACATTACATTTAATGCTTTTCACTAAAGTTCACGAAACTCGAATAATGATGAATGTCGTATACTTTAGATTAATCGTCCACCTACCTGACCAGCTAATCCAACTAAATGTTGTTACATTTCACATAATACGCGTTCAAACATATTATTCTACGAGTAGGTATATATACAGTCAGTGGCGTATACAAGGGGGGTGTTTGGTGGATATGACACCCCCTTGAGCCGTATCATCAATTACATTATTATTACATATATCATTATTACAATATACATTATATAGGTATATAATAAAATAGGAACATATAGGTAAATCGTAAGTACAATACGAAATATAAAATAATATATCATATACATTATATTAATAAATTAAAATAAAAGTTTTAGTTTGTACGTATTATTATACATAATATTTAATGTTTATAATTAACACTCCCCTTCAGAAAATCCTATAGCTATACGCCTCTGTATACAGTATGTTCCAAAAAGTACCATATATCATACATAAATATTATATGGATGGAAAATCGTCTACGATATATATACCAGTAATATACAGGTATAATGTTTGTATTTATTATATATTGATATATACACGACGTTCTCGCGGCAAATAGACATAAGTCAGTGGCGATGCGGAACTTTTGTGGATATGCTGCAGCAGGTGCATTATTATAATGCATACGCATACTATATATATGTATATTTACATTTAAGACGTACCTGCAGGACGATCAGACGACGCTGACGGACGGTGTCGGGGTTGTCGGTGCTGCAAGTCCATGCGATGCGGTCAGCTCTGCAGTCGTCGGTCCGCGGTCGTCGACTACAGCATCGTCTTGGTCGCCGGCTGCAGCGGCGGCGCCGAGACGGCGGGCGATAAGCCGGAGCCGCTGCACCGGCAGCAGCAGCAGCATAAAAACGCACTCTTCGGCTGCAGCGCTTTCGCGGGACGCGCGTCGACCGCGATCGCGGCGAGACTGCGGTCGCGGTAACACCGGCGCGCCACAACTTACCACGAAAAACTTTTATTTTTCACGGACTTTACCGGTGGTGTGCTGCAGCCGCGCGCGCCGCCGTCGTCCGTCACGGTGTGTGCGGCTCTGGTCGCGCCGCCGCGGCGATTAACGCGACCGTTAAGACGCGACACGACACGGGTGCGCGGTCGCGGGCGCGTAAAACGTTTATCGCGCGCGCCGCGAGTACCAACGTACCGTATCCGTAACCGTAGCGTGGCGATCGACTGTCCCTGTGACGTCGCTGCAGCGGTGAATATTATAATATACTGTGACGATGTGTGTAGTATGTGACGCGATAACGCGGCAGCTAGTGTGATGGCTGTCGCGGGCCTGTGCTCGAGAAAATACTAAAACAACGCAACGATATAATGTGAGACGCGATATGCTCAATGACGATGATGGGTATATACTGCAACGGTCACAGGTCGGAAATGCACTCGCGTGTACCACACATCGGCCGCCGTCGTCGTCGCTACACTGCTATGCACTGCGCCGCTCCAATACGACTGCCGCCGTAGCGTTAACGCTAAATAACATAATATTATCGTGTTATATTATTATTGTACGACGGTCGGTTGCTGTAATCCGCGCGCGAGTTCGACGCGTGGGGTGGGGGTCCTCCGCGCCGCGGGCGACGGTTCAACGGGAGCGCACAGGAGGCTGGAACACGAAGCGACGCCGTGACCCCGCCCATCCCGGCGGCGGCCGGGCGACGGAAACTCTGCGGCCACCGCCAATCGTCGTCGTCATCGGTGCCGCCGACACCGTCACCACCACCGTCACCGACTGTACAACCACCAAACCCACCCGTCGCAAAGCAGACCCCCCGCCCCCTCCCCACACTGCCAAAGTGAGCGGAGTGAAGGGCAGGTTTTTTTTTTTTAGATTTTTAATAACATTATATATTATATCATTACATACAAATATTCGCTTTGGACGATATGATATTATTGTAGTGAGTATACTTATATAATAGTAGTCGGTTTATAATTTTTTTCAACCGCTGTATCCGCGCAAAACTTCCGCAAAAATCATGTCTATTGCATTACCTACACCAGTACAATATAATATCTATTACTTATAATAAAATAATATATATACAACAACAGAAACTTACGATCTCAGCGGAGATTCTAATTATTGTATTCTTATATTATTATACACACACATATATATCCGTAAGTTGATACTATTGTATCCAGGGGCGGCTCCAGAGACTTGGTTGGGGGGAGCCATTTTTTCGTCATGATTCATCGATATATATATAAATATATTATATAGGTATGTAAAACGTCCGTCGATAATATCTATTTAACGTGTTACTATGTTATGGCTAATAACTATTGACCAATAGATGATAATGGTCTTTTTCTAAAGTTCACAACGAAAAATATTCAAATATATCAAATAAAATATGTATTAAGAAATTAAACATTTTTGAAAGCCTGAGAGGGGGCCATGGCCCCAGTGCCCCTCCCTTTGGAGCCGCGTCTGATTGTATCTATACACACTCGAACCGAACTACACCTAAGTATACAATGACTGGTGGACCGAACAGCTCTGTGAATAACTGGAAACGTCTAATTATTACTAGATAACTAAATTTCAGCTTTTGGTTTATAGAAAAATACACCAGGCGTACATCTGATTACTAAATCTTATTGCGGGTATTAACATAACTATAGAAACTAAACATAAAGGTAGGTATAAATGTATAATATAGGTATATATACCTACGTCCTACCTATTTAAAAACTTTTAAGTTCAAATTCGACACTCTCAAATTCTCAATTTATAGATATATTATATCTATATATACCTTATATAGGTGATATAGGTGGGTACAGCAGCACTGATCACTTTGTATACCTATAAGTATATTGTGGACAAAAGTATATAGTCCGTAGAATATAGCAATAGGTACCTACACAAGTTATAGATACTTGGATACCCTGCAGTGGCGTAGATACGATTTTTTTCTGGGGGGGGGATTATATTATATTTATGATACTGCAAATTACGAGATATTAGTACTTCGTTTTGATTTTGTTCTAACCATTATTATTATATAAAATATTTTGGTTTTAAGGGGGGGCGGAAACCCCCTACACCACTCCCGTATATACGCCACCGTGGATACCTATTATATATTATATTATATACGTATTACATAAATAGTATATACTATAAATCACATATACAATTTGTTCTATATTTTAGTATAAACAGGTTCTTGTGTACTGCTGGTACCTACCGCTCCTATTTCAGATCTAAGGTATATATAATATAATATTATGTAATATAACGGAAGGTGTAGTTTCCGCGGCCGCACGGGAACTTATGTATTGCATCAAAGTCCACCAGCAGTTAGTGATCTATATATAGTAATATAATATACTCATATTAAAACAAATTATACGACATGAAATGTCCTTAGTGCGCACAGACATATCATACGAAAATAACCTCGCAAGAACAATAAAGCAGCAGCAGTGTGCAGCAGTATTATAACACACGATTCTCGAAATATACGCACGACGACAATGACGAGTAGTCTGTACCGCGCGCGTGTCACACACACGCGTAAACAGTCTTCTACATTATATGTATAATATTAAAATAATAGCTGCGATAAATCACTTGTGGCGATGGACGGCCGTGTATAATATATTATATATTATAATGGCGTGGGGCATCATATAATATAATATCACGTATATAAGGTAGGTACAGGCGATGCGGTCCATGTACGCGCGCGCCATACATCGGTCGCGGTTTTACACGGCCCGTTTACAGCACGCCCGCGCTCGATGGACGATTGCACTCGCGTGTAAATACCGTCTCTGACGGGTTTAACGCCCCCGCCGCGGTATTGTCGTCGCTAACGCCGCCGCCGATTGCGGCAGTCCGGCCTCGTGTGCACGACTATAGGACGATGGTAAAGACACACTGGCTCGAAGGTGCAACAAACTATTTCCTGCACAAATAATAATTAATAGGCTGCAATAATGTTTAATATGTGTGTAAACACTGTAAACGATCCACAACTCGGTCTGTCACAGTCGTGGCTCCAAAATTCGGTACACGGTTAACAGTGATAATATATATATATATATACTCGAGGGAGGATCATGTGCACCCCTAAGGCAATTTTTAAATTTTGTATTATATACGTAACTTATGTTTAAAAAATAAAACTATATTGTGGGCCCCCACACGAACATGTTCAGTGGGGCCCATTATCTTCTTGAAGAATAAAATAAAATAAAAATAAATAAATATTATTATTTTACTATACCTCTATTTGTGTAATTGTCTCTAAATTTTACCAAAAATAGCATACGCAGTTATGTTGTATATTAATATATGACTTATATCACGAGTGGCAATATGAATAAGTTCATCACTGTAATAATTAATAAAATAATAGCACACGTACAAATGTACAATATATATAGATAATGTTATTTATTTTACTCGTTTTGTTCACCAAGAATGTTTTGATTCTTTTATTTTTAATACATTTATTATATGATTATTATACATATAACACATTGATGGTAGAATATAAATAATACAATATACCTATATTAGGTAGTGGTATATAATATACCTATAACTCAAATATGCATCATAAATTATAATATTATATATAGGTAGATAATACAGTTTAGGTACATTATTAGGTTAAGTATCTACATTGCATTTACCTATACTAAACTAATTGAGGCTTTTGGCTCATCATGCATGATATTGAAATTTGAGACTTTATCAATAAAGACACTGACTTTATTATAATTATGGTAATTATAAAGTAAAACATTCAAAATTCACTTAAAAATATAAAAATAAGTTTAAAAAAAATATAGGATATTTCTTAACAATCCTCTTTTTGTGCCTAAAAATTAATTTGGATACAAAGATCTCTAAAACATTAGCACACATCTTGATCGCTTATATAGTTAGTGAGGTCAAATATAAATAAAACATTTTAAATAGATAATTCCCAATCCTACTCACTATAGTAATTATAAATCTAAACTTAATTATTTTTAAAATAAAAAATATCATTTTGAAATCAATTTGTATTAACATTAAGGGTTAGAAAATTGTTAAAAGAATAAAATATTGAACTAACTCGCTAAGCCAATTAAAATGTATTTTACTTTTTAAGAGAAATTATTTTTATCACACGGCTTGACGGCTTATGTGTTTTTTAACACTAAACAGGTACATGATACTATCTACTTTAATATTAATTGTAGTAGAAACTTTTTAAATTTTGGAGCGTGTTATAAACGTGATGTAAGAATGATAAAAATATTTGAATTACCATTACCTAATTTATATTTACTCCACGATGTTCAATTATAGGTATAAATATTATTTAAATACTTTATAAATATTTTTATATTCAAAATGTTAAGTTATAATTTAATTATTTCATATCAGTTTAAAAACTGTATAACAAATTTTAAAATTCCATTGGAAAGAATATCAGGTGAGTATGACTACAAATCTTACAAACATTGTAGTATAAGTATTATTGAAATAAAATAGTGTTTTAATTTTAATGGACATTAGTTTGAAGAAGTTAACAGTTTATCCGTCTCAATCAGTTGTAATATTTTTCATTGAAATAATAAACACAAAATGTCAGAAAATATCTATTATGTATTAATCAATATTCAATAATGTATATATACATATACGTCTATAATTTATGGATACACCTAAGTACATACATTGTGTTAATGAATATAATATATGGTGATTTGTTATAAATAATAAGTTATTAATTAACTATTAACTATATTATTATAGTTATTACCTACTACTTTATTATTATAGTATATGAACTTTATACCTAATTTAAATGTTTAATTCAGTATAATATTCAAATTATATAAATAGGTAGGTATATAGGTTCAACCATCAAAATGTGTTAATTACTGTTATTAGTCATGGTAGCAAAATTATGTTGTTTAAATAATTAATCATTTTAGATTAATCTTCTGAATTAACTTGAATAATTATTTACATTATTGTGAGTCAATATTTATTGTTAAATGCTGCATAGTTACAGACTTACCAGTGGCATAGCTGAGGGCCCTCAGACCCCGCGTTGCGAGGGGCATGGTAATTTGGGGACTTTGGTTATAGAGTTATATTTGGTGGGTACCAATATATTAAGGGCCCATTTTCAACATGTTTTTATTTTTTCGGGGGGGGGGGCACATTTTTTTGTTACGCAACTAAGACTTACATTAACTTTTGTCTTAAAATCACAGTAATACTATACAAGGATCTCCGTGGAAAATGAACATTTTTAATTTCGAAAAAAATCTATAGAATAATTCAGTTTTGATGACAACAATGTCTGAAATATTAATTTTGTAATATTTTAATTTCTGAGCGGAGCGATGTAATGGTATTATTAATTATGATGTAAATATGTTCTATATATTTTACTTTTTTAAAAGTCATTCTCTTTAGGGCTTCAGTTGTCAACTTTGGGAGTGATTTATAATAATAACGAAAAAAAAATTAAATCAATAAGATTACTTTGAGGGGCCAAAAATAAAAATAAAAAAATAAGAAAAATGAAAATATTTAAGCTAAACAAAATTAATTTTTTTTTATTTTACGAGTATTTATAATTCAAAAATAAGTAATCAAAATTTTACCAAATTGTTATAGCAAGAATTTCGAACACATTGATAAGCAATGATAAAAAATTTAAAAATTCTTAAAAATTCTTGAAAATTTAATATAAGATCTTGCATAAGTTGTTCTTACATTTACGAATACCTATACCTATATAAAAATTAGAAAAATTCATAGAAACATTTTTTTTAAAAATTTCATCAAAATCATAAAAATTTATAATATATACTAGTATTTTGTGGTAAACAATTTATGAAATCTTCTTGTTTTATGATCAAAATTTGAAAATATGATATAAGTAATTTAGACTTGAGTTAAAAATTCTAAAATAAACACATAGATATATATATAGACTATAAAGAGTTATTTTTTATAGATTTACTCGTATTCTACAATTAAAGTTTGTAGGAATTCACATATTTTAACGAAGATACAAATGTTTATTATTTTGTTGTAATTTAAAAAAATTATTCGAATTTAGAACTAAAACGTTTGAAATTTTATTGTAGGTACGTAACTTCAGTAATTTTAAGCAAGTTAGGCCAAGGTTCTACCACATTACTATGGTATTACGTGATGTTACTTTACTATCATTATACATCGATACTAAAATCCACTTGTTCAATAAATTTCGTTTATTTGTAATATTTTTTATTTTAAGTACAGGGTACCTACCACGTATACTTTTAATATTTACGATATGTTTACAAAAATTAGTCCACATAGCTCGATAAAATATTTCTCATTTTTTAGTAGGTACATATAAAAATAATTCTTTTTGTCGTAGTATTATATATATTTTTAATTAATTTATTTTTTCATAATAAATAAAACTAATTGCTTATTAGAAACAATTAGTTAGTTAATATATGTTTCAAAGGTGTTTCAAATAAGCTGATTTTGCTATAAATGCAATATTTCTAGAAAGAATTAAATTAATCTAACGAATAATAAAAGTTAAAAACTAAAATAAATTACTAAAACAATAACTTAAACACAAACGTATTACCATAATAAGCATACAACTATAATAACATATAACATATAACTATCTTCACTCAGAATAATTTTTCTTATGCAATACTTTATCATTGAATTATAAATGAATACACTCATTGGGCATTACACATAAACACTTGATAACTATACCGTACATTAAAGTACTACCCACTAACCTAACCTAACCTAACTTTAAAAAGTTAACTTAAAATATTATTGAAATGAAGATTGCAGTTGATAATAAAATTGAAATTGATGAGATTATACGTTGTCAAAATACAATAACAGATCAAAAAACGTCTATATCCAACTTGATTATAAATTTATATCGCAAACATTTCCATACAATTTGCTAAAAATGTCTATTTATCTCTTAGTAGAGAATTTAACACAATATTTAATCAAAATGAAAATAAAAACTCTATAAAATGTAATTAATTTCTGTAATTAACAAAAACTACAAATTAGTAAAAGAAAGATGGTTGGAATTTCGAACATTTATAAAAATTAATACAAAATAATAAGTTGGAAAAATATACCTAATATTGAAATACATTTGTTGATTTTAATTGTAAAATATTCAAACATAACATGTTCAAAATTATTTTTTGATTTTTATATATTTTAATATCTGCACGCAACATTAGTAGAAATAGAAATAGGTACATCATAATTCAGATTTTTAATTATTTTAGTCAATAATATTTTATTATACTCCAGAAAACAATATATCATTGTAAAACTGACCAAGCGAAAGACATTAATTTATAATTATTACTACTATAGTAGTATGCAATTAGTTAAACTATATTACTTAAAACTATAATTAATTACAAAGTCATTGTAATAAAGAAGGTCATAAATGTATATCATTGTTTTAATTTATATCTAATGATTGCATAAAATCTTCATCAGTTGACGCTACTCACTAGGGCTAACATTTTATAGTAAATATAAGATGTTTTTTAATAAATTAAATTTATAAAAATTTGCGGTTGCACCAAAAGTGTTGTTTTTAAAATGATAATTTCAGATTTTCATTAAATTTATTATTTTTTTTTACTTCAGATCAAAAATCAAAATAATATGAAAAATTGTAGGTACTATATATAATTATAATACATTAAATATACTTATATAATATATAAGTTATTTTATATGTTATTTTTGTATAATATTGTAAATATTACTCACATTCTTATTTATTTAATATATTTTGATATTTTTTTATTGCATATTACGAGTTTTTAAAACTGAATTAGCTGATGAATTTAATACAATATTCATTAAGTTCATATGTAAAAATATAATAATTAAAAAGAAAAATCAAACATTTATTTTTTATTTTTTAGCATTTTTCTAGCATTGGTCATTCCGACTGTTGGCATATCTGAGGAAGGGAAAGTTATACCTTTGACCCCCCCCCTCGCTTCAAATAAATCTAACCTTGTCACCTACAGTTACACTAGTGCAAATATACGACATAAATCAAATGATATATAATTTTTATAATTTATGTATACAAATTACACTATACCTATACAAGATTTTATGACTATGATTAATTTTAGATTTTTACTTGAAGACTCTCGCCAACAATTTAATTGAAATCGTTATTATTTTAGCGGGTCACGATAAGAGGTAGAAAAAAAAATGTATTTTATAATTAAACGACTATAATTGTATAGCCAAAAATATAAATTTAAAACATATATAATGTTGACAACTTGATTAAAAAATAAAAATAAGCCGCCTTTAATGTAAATAGTTACAAGATACAACATTCACCATCAATGCTTAAACCATATATTTCTTTAAACATCAATTATCTATATAAAATATATTAAAAATTCAAAACTAAAACAAATAATTCAAATAAAAACAATGTAAAAAAAATATTATATAATAAAAACTAAAATTAAAACTATTTAATAATATATATATTTATCTTTAGTAGTTTTATAATTTAATGAGTAATTATTATTACCTATAAATAAAAATTAAATTAGTTTTTAATTTTTTAAAACACTAAAAATTGTTCATTAATTGATATTTTGTAAATTGTATAAAACATATTTTAAAATGGGAAACTATTTGCTATTTTTATAAATTATTCTCAAATTTATGATTTTTCAAAAATTACTGATAAACTCAATAACGAGTTACACTTGACAAATTGTACGACAGAATTGTTACTATTTCCATCATAATTTATAGATTGTATTATAGCAAAATAAAATATGCTTTGATTTTAAATTTTAACTTTTAATCTAGTAAAAAATGAATCTATTTGGTACTTTTTAGAGATCAAAATTAAAATTTTAAAACTTTCCAGTATTTTTTTAAAATAAAGATGAAAAGGAAAAATCGGGATTTTTACATAAAACTATACATTTTGGCAACTTTTAGTTGTAACTCAAAAACAAATAGCTGTATATATTAAATTTTTCACTAAATGTTTATGTTGATATTTTTATACATCGTGTAATTTTCAATATATTATATAATTGTTTATTTATTTAACATTTTCTCGATAAAATTGTTCGTGGGTCAAAAAGTTTGGAAATTTAATAAAAATTCTTCATATAAGTTCTTATAGTTTTTAAATATTTATATATTAAAAATAATATATTTTTTAAATTCACATATTAAAAATTAAATCTATAACACTTCAATAATTCACTCTGTAGAACTAGTTAATTTCTATTTTAATTAATATTACGATTCAGCACAAAAGTTGCTTAACATACAATATTATCAATAAGTATTTTACAAATAATAATAGTAATATCTATTGTATTAATACATTTAATAAGATTAAATTGTTACATATGCTTTCATCAATGTATTCATCTAAAGTTCCGTGCCTATAAATAAATTGTATTTAAAACTTTGGTTATGACGGCGTAATGTATAGGCAATCAAGGTACAATACGTAAAATGCTAGTATTTTGTTAAACGGACTATGATAAATTAATCGTTTGTCATCTAGTCGAAATTAGTATTGTTTGAGAAGTGTAAAAAAAATCACAAGCATCAAATTCAAATTTGAATGTACGTACAATGCTTATTTTATGTTTTTAGAACGAAATAGTAATATGGATAATTATACTTTGTCACTCGATATTTTAGGTGGATATACTTAGCTAGCCGTCAGCCAGTATAGTCTTAGTCGTCGTGGAAACGGATGTTGTAGTTGAACGTCGCCAAGACAAATTTCAGCCTTTGCATCGAGCCACACACCTAGCTTGCTGGGTTAGGTGAGTAGACGGAATCGTGTTGTTTTTTTCCCGAAGTTGAGGTTTATAGGAACGTACAAACATAATGGTATGAATATGACAGTATGATACAATACTTGTACTTTTTACTTACAAATATCACGAACTATGTCAACTATGAACTATTATAAAACAAAAACTTCATATTTATTTCTTAAATGTTGGACGTTTTAAAAAATTAAAGTTTTCACATTTAATCTAATTTTTTTTTTAATCCGAGAACTACCAACATGGCACTCGCTTAACATAAGCATAGTCTAATCTATTCCCTACACTTCTCACCCGCGCCATATCCCAAAATCAAATGTTAAAACTAAAAGTATATATATATATAAAACGCTTTTGTAGTTTCAATGTACTTAAAATATTTTTAAAATTGTATTGTATACGAATAATAATAATAAGTTATTGTAGAATATTTCAAGTGTCTAAAATCCTATTTTTGAAATTAAAACAAAATTCTTTTGTCAATAAATTAATGAAAAATTCAATGTCCATAAAATTTTCAAGTTGATGGGATTTTACCCTAAACCATTTTCTTTAATTTCTAGCAAGAAAATAACTTATGAGTAGAGCCCGGATTTATATGCACTAAAAAGTATCAAACTATGCCATATAATATACAGTAAAAATCATTAATATATGCAACAAATATGCATTTACAAATTTATGTTTAAAAATTCAAAGTTGTAATAAGAATAAAAAAATATGTATAAGATAATAAAATGTATTAAAATATAAATGTATAAAAAAGAACACGTAAAAATAAATAAATAAATGTTACTGTTTAAAAATAAAATAAATTATACAACTCCAAATGTGTTTTTAATCTTTATTGTTGAAATTAATTATTAAATGATATTTAAGTTTTTCTTCTGTAAAACTATGCTGTCTATCTGTTAATAAATGCTTGTATATCAAAAATGATCGTTCACAATCAACTGAAGTTATTGGGGCAAATTTGAAAGCTTAAAATCATTGGGTCTTGATAGTTTTATAACTGTATAATTATATTATAAAATGATATGTATTATATCGATAACGACGATATAATGATTAGATTACAGCAGATGAACTATTTTTTTTTAACACGATGGAATTACCTCAACTATTTCTAATGTATATATAATATATAACATATAATAAGTGTTTTAAATTATAAGATAGCTAAAACTGTGTCGCTAATTCCGTGTCCTACTGACCAAAATTTTTTCGCGACAGTGCATTCATTGAAATATGCAAAAAATATGCATTTACGGTCAACTATGCAAAAATATGCATTTACAGTCAAATATGCAAAAATATGCAAAATAAAAATTTAACAGTGAATTCCAATTAGTATGATTCGTAAAGAAAAAAAAGTATGCAAAAACATACAAATCCGGGCTCTACTTATGAGAATTATTTTATTTTTAAACCTTATCAAGTGTTATGGATTTTTAACTAAAAAATAAATTACATATTTACAAAAATTTTTGAATTTAAACGCTTTTAAACAAATCTAAAATAGATCACTTTCACTTAACTCTTTATAATTTATAAATCTCAACAACGGGCAATAAGAGTCCGATTATTTATTGATGACAAAAAATATTTTGACCAATTGAAAATACAAGTATAAATAACATAAGATCTCATGAAAATGTATTTCCAAAATCGTATGTATAAAAATCATTAAAAATATGAACTGCAGCATGCCAGCTTACATGAATCTTAGAACAATCGTTATTATCACTTATCGATCTATAGCCTTTTTACCGAGTAAATATAATATTTAAATTTTATACAGAAATCGCATGGTTCCATCAGGTTTTCAAATAAATATTTTATATTTTCGATTGTAATAATTACGATAGATCGCAAAACATGTATTTTTCATCGGTTCTACAATGACCCAACAATTAATTGATAATCGTCTTCGTTCGGTAGCCTGAGATTCGTAAATAGATTAATAAGACTGCATTGAACTACATTAAGTTGCAGTACATAGCCGAACTCCGGCGCAGTCTCAGCCACTGTAAACGTAGAATTTCGAATTCATTTTAATAGTATGTTAAGAATTAAGACTATAATATTGTAAAAATATTTTTTTTGGAAAGTATTTATTTTGTAGAAATATAGTATTACCAATTGAATTTGAGAATATTAATTTCATTCAACTTTGAAAAGCTATAAACTTGAAAATAAAACCTACTGTTTTTCTGTGATCAAATAAACTATATCTGATAGAAATATTAAAACACTGATAGTCCCATTTTGTAAAATAAATTTAAGATTAAAATTCACTAATAAAAAATGTTTTATTGTTTTTGAGATATCAAAAAAATAACGTTTGATAACTATTTTAACTTAAAACTGTATATAGTATCATAATGTTTTCTATATCAGAAATCAAAATTAAAAAATCCTAGTATTTTTCAAAATAATCAAGAAAAACTTAAAAAAAAAATAATTTATACGATAATTTTTCAAAATATTAGTTTTTAATAAAATTGATCTTGTTTTATTTATGTTTTAGTCAAAAACTAATAATAGTACATACTATTATATTCTATACAGACAATAAGGGTTTCGAAACGTTTTGATTAATTTTATCATAATATAATGTTATTGTTTATAGATTTTACCATACTTTTTTTTATATATAACGACAAAATAAATAACTATATACTATGTACATATTTATATGATAATTAGCTGGTATAAACCGTCTCCTCGCACAGAATATATTTTCGTATCCATTTATTAATCATCGAATTCAAATTAAACATATCCAATATAATAATAATTTAATACTCAAAAATAAAGTAAATTCAACTTCTACTGAATAGAGTAGAGCTATTTTTCTTACTTATGTCCCCACAATTTTGTATTTTGTAACGTTCCACTTATGATTCTATAAAAAAAAATACATTTTACCTTTCTGAATCTATATTCTCAAATAACGTTTTTAATAAAATATTGTATTATGAATGTGATGTCTTATTTTTTTTATTCTAAAATTATTTGCAGTCAAATAATAGAATATATTGATTCGATTAATAACTATATTGTAGGAGTTATAGTAAAAGTAATAAGACATAATAACACTGTGCCGTATGTCTGTCATAGTACATTTTAAGATACACTAAATAACGTATAGCTTTAAAATATAATAAAAATAATTTAACATTTATATTTAAAGATAACTGAACTCATCATGCTTTAGTTGAATGATACATAACTGTCATATAATCATTATATAGTTTAAGTAAAATTATAATATAAAACGTATTATTAATCAAAAAAATATAATATAAAACAATAACTAATGTAATTGTCCAGGGAATAATAATAATCCTAAAACAAATTATCACTATTCGTTGATAATTTGTACACTGTAGGTATTTTTGGATAATAATATAGACATAATATTTTGAAAGACATCCGTTTTATTTTTATTCAATTGAAAATTATACCCATACAAACATAGTCATTGTGTTTATCTAGTATATAATAATGGAACAGTAATAAACTCGGTTTAGTATTCAATGAAGTCATCGGTTAAACCAAAAATACAAGTATACTGTATCAAATAATTCAATCCGCACTATTAAATGTAACGATTTTTTAATTGCAGACTTTTTTTTGTAACATGGCGTAATCTATAGGCAAAATAGGTACACAAACGCACCGAAATGCAAATACAAATATTCTTCGGTTTAACCTAAGACATTCTTTGTGATCTACAATATTATTTTTTATATTTTTACAAGCCTTCATAAAACAGTAGTCTAAGATGATATTTGACTGTATCGTTATATCATTGTTACATAGAGCAGTGAGGGGTGATTACACAGCTAAAGGGGGTAAACGACAATAATGTGATAACGCACTTGTCGTCCAACGAATAGAATATATTTGTTGTAAATCTTACAGTTTAATCGATACAAACACGCGACGCACGTGCACAGCGAGGCGTACAATATATATATATTATATATATTTATATACAAATGTGAACTTCTGTTCAGAGAAAAAATCGTTATTATCATCCCCGTAGATAATAATGCAAATTAAAAAAAAAATGTATATTAATAATAATAATAATAATAAAAATAATAATTAATAATAATAATAATAATCAGTAAAAAATATAATAAACGTGGTTTTATAGTCCACGTACAAAATATAGTTAGGCTAGCGTATTGGGTAGGAGTGAGAGAGAGAGGTCCAAACACACACGCTTGCAGGCTAACATACATGACGCGACGTATACGTATATAGTAAATGGCAAGCGTACCGCCGGTAGTTATTAAAAAAAAATATGAAATTAAACATACTAATAATAATAATAAGGATTATAATAATAATAATAATAATAAAAATAAAAAAATAAAAAAATTAGTATACCTACGAGTATTACACATTATTAAATAAATATATATATATGAAATATATATTATAGATAATGACTACAGGTAATTTTATTGATGTTGATTATTTTTAAACATACAAAAACATTTTTTTTTTTTTTTAAGTCAGTGTTTCAACAAGATCTCTTACACCAAAACGGTCAGTGACGGCGTACCAGCCTCGTCGTTACCATCTCCCGAGCTGTGGTTGTTGTTGTTGCTGTTAATGTTAGTCGGAGCAGACGAGTGCAATAATGACGTCGTATAATGTTGTTGTTGCTGCTGCTGCTGTTGATTGTGATACTGTTGTTGGTTAGGTAGTACCTGTTGGTTGTGAACTTCTCCGCGACTGCGACGGTTGTACTGTTGCGCCGCGGTTACTTGCTGTTGCTGCATTAATTGTTGTTGTTGGTGGTTTACCGGTGGTAATTGATGTTGTTGCTGGTGTATCGGTTGTTGTTGTTGCCGTTGTTGTTGCATCAATTGCAGTTGTCTCCGTTGTTCGTTGTCGACGTTCAACGTCTTTTTGCACAACAATAACGGCTGAGGTGTTGCCACTGCCAAAGGCCGCTGTTGCTGCTGCTGCTGTTGCTGTTGCTGTTGCTGTTGCTGTTGTTGACGAGGAGCGGCGATAGCTACAGATCTGACGGCGGCTACTGGCGGAGGTGCTACGTTCGTTTTCTCTCCGCTCTTTTCGTCGTCAACGTTCATGCCGTCGGCGTCAGCGTTCAGATGCTGTTTGCCGTTCAATTCCAGCGAAGATCCGTCGTCGGCCGAGTTGACGTTGCACAACGGATGAACGATGCTGACACGCGAACAACTCAGAGACGATCCCGCCGACAAGTTGTTGCGTCCGCAGCCGCTGCCGCCGTAGTCACCGCCGGCGGCCGTCACGGCGATCCGGTTGCCGCCGGTCACCAACCGCTTAAGGTTCTCTTCGTTTTGCCGCCGAACCAGCGACAACATCAAACTGTCGCCACCGGGCACCGAAGGGTCCACGGCAGCCGATGACGAATCCGACACCGCTTGTTCGCCGTTCGACTTCCTCCGGACGCTGCTCCGGAAACGCAACAACAGGAAAGCCGCAGCCGCCAACACGGTGGCCAACGCTCCGCAGGCCACGCCAATCGTCCAATAGTAGTAGTAGTAATGCCGGTAATCTGTGCAAACACAATTCCGTTATTATAGTATGTTATATTAATAATCAAAGTTTTATTATAGTAGTACTTAAGTATGATCGATCTACTACACTCTTTTCCATTGCATTTCCGTATTCTTAACCATATGTATGTTTTTTATGTTATCGACGCCAATTACTCACAAATACAATTAATTTTATTTTATTTTTGTTTTTTATTTCTTTTAGAAATATTTCTTTTTTTATTTAACCGTGCACACGCTATATTTCACAACATTGTCTCTTTATACTCTTTCACTCAATTGTGTTCCCTAACTCATTATCTTCTCTATGCGTTGTACATTAATTCATAAGTATATGTCCTTTATAAATAAATGTCAGTTTTAAATGGTCGCTAATTAATAATATATTTCAGCTCGATAGTCGCTAATTACAGCATTAATATCGCGCAGACCATATATGTTTGTATATTTTGCGTAACAAGAAGGGTTACTCAAAACTAAATAATACGCTTATTCATTTTCGATAAATTGAATATAATCTAACACTTACCGTCGTCCGAAGAACCAGATGAATTTGCCGGAACGGGCGTCGAATGCGATTCAGCGGTAGTACCACCGCCGAGGGTGACGTCCACTACGGCCGTGATCAAGAACGCCAGAGCCGCCGCGTCGTCGTAGTCGTCGGCACCACTGTTTACCGTGGGGCGGAGACGATGACCAATCGACTGAATTTTTTTCGTTGAAGCCGCTGTCGATCCACCAACATTGCCACTATTGAGTCGTTTGTAAAGCGTTTGGACGGCCCGTCCCACGACCGTTGCGACATTGACGTCGTCGTCCTCTGCTCCCGTTGCCGTGATCCGTCGCTGCTTATCCGACACGACCGCCTAACGTAGGAACACGCAATAAATAAATAGTTCGGAAACGAGGGAATCGAAAATTTAAGCTACCATTTGGGTGTTTATAACCGTTGTTATTAGGGATAATAAATAAATTGGGAAAATTTAATTTTAAAACTGTGTGGGTATATACCTATTTAATTTACTGACGCCCACAATGTAATAATACTATATGGTCTACGATATGAGTATATGACTATGTATAACTAAATTATCATCATTAATACTTACAAAATGAAATATACATTACATCATTTAAGCAGTTGTTTAGACCATAACGGTTATTTTTATTTAAAACCTGTTTGCGTATATTATGCCGGCCTATAATTATGTAAAAGCCTAATTGAAAATCATTTAACAATTTAAACCACATATTATTTTTTTATTAATTCAAACATTAGTATATTTTTCATTTTCAAAATAATAACTAAAATTAATATTTTTCTTTTGAATTTAAATTAAAAGTCTATTAAATAATTTATACGTGTGTTTTTAAATTGATAAAATAATAACTTATATAAGAACTGTTGTATTAAACTGTCAAGCTTTTATTAAGTATAGGTATACTCTAAAAAAAATCTAACGTTTTAAATGTCTATATAAATATCATAAAAAGCGTTTAAATAGTTTTAAAAATCTCCTAAAAATATGTTAGTATAACATTTTGTGTTACATAAAAACAACAAAATCGATTGTCGAAATCAAAATCCCTTAATTATTCCCATTTTTCTTTCATTTAATTTTCCCAGTAATTTTGAAATGTATTGCAAGTACTTTTAATTACGGGTTCCCGTCAACCGCAGTGAAAAGCTCTGATATGTCGTTATTCAATAATACGTACCAGAGACACTCGAATGGTAACACGACGTCGTCGGCGTCGGCGGCGAGTGTTACCACTGTTTCCAGTGCCGGCACCGCCGCTTCGGTCTTCGTCGATATTGTCTCGTTGATCGTCAGCCGCTTCGCACATGACGTACACTCGATTCCGTCTGTACTCGATGTCGTCCTCTTGGCTCAAGCCGTCGTCATCGGCGCCGCGCACCCATTCCCTGGCCAACAGTCGGCGGAGGCTGTGGCACACGGCCGACACCCGAGTGCCGCGCCGCAGACGCGCCGGGTCCAATGTGACGCGCAACCGACCGCAAGCGTCACCGCGCCGGCGGTGGTGCTGCTGGTGAGGCGCACGTTTGTCACCGACCACGCCGTTGGGCAGACAATGTTGAACCACCGACGGCCACACCGTAGTGGCCGCGCCGTCATCGTCATCGTCGTCGTCGTCATCGTCCATGTCGCCATCGTCCACTACCGCGGTCGCACACTGACCACGGCGACGACGCCTCGGCCACGATCCAACGGCCACATAAGCGTTGTGGTCGTCCTGACTGCCGCCGTCCTCGTCGTAACCGTACCGCAAACGAACGTCGTCCCTGTCACGATCAGCGTCCACGCCACCACACGGCGGACGCAGACACTGTCGCCACAGGAGAAGATTGTCCACCGCGGAGGTCGTCCCTTCGGCATCTCCTCGTTTGTCCAGTTCGTCGTCGAGTAATTCCTCGTCGTCCATGTCATCTACGATCGGTATGCACACCTGTAGAGACAAATCGCGTATTATAATATCGTATGTTTTGCTAGCAATCAACATGCTCCTCGTCATTATACTCCTTGTAAGATCCGCGATTTACTAAATTGCAACGCCATAAAACATAGCAATTAAGGTTATTTTTTATTTCGAACTTTTCAAAAATGTTTAACTTTCAAATTTTAATCAGATTATAATACGATTCTAAAACCGTAAAACCGATAAGAGTCATAGGGAAAATACTAAAAGTTATGAATATTATAAATACATTTTATTTATAATGATATAGTATTGAATCGAAATTCGAGTGGACGTGAGCTCGAAAAGTTCGAGATCCCATCTCTAAATTATCAATGCAGACGGTGCATCGATGTTCGATTGTATTGACCGCAAATGCATCAAATATAATAAGACGCGTGTAATAATTATAAATGACGGCGGTGAAAGTTACCTGGTTGGTGCCGGTACAAGGCATAACACCGCTCAGACAGTCGAAAGTCGCGGGTCCACACCACATGTTGGTGCACGACATCACGGCTGACTTGTCTTCGACGTTGTCAACCGCTGACGATTTTGAGCTGCACTTGCACTCGTTGCAACCGTCGTCGGCTATCCAGTGCTTGCGCCGATGGCGGCCGCCTCCGCACATCGTCATTGAGCTGTCGTCGTCGTTCTGTTGTTGATCCGCATTCGCTACCGTCGACGCTGTATCGACACAAACGGACGCGGTTAACAATAAAAATCTACACGTTATTACAAATTATTATGATAATACGCAACAATTGCTGCATTGTATTTAAAACCGTTGGTGGTGGTGGGGGGAGGGGTGCTGTAAAGACACCGTATATAAATTTCAGTTTATGGGCCGCGGACGGAGGCGATGAAGTGCGCTTTTTTCGTACCAAAAAAAAAAAAAAAAAAACTCAAAAACTCGGCGGCGCACATACGTTATTATAATAAATACGTGCGCGCGTGCATCATATAATAATAATATTGTGTATTAATAACACGACTCGCGCGCCCGCGCTTGTAAAACGACGACGGCGCGATGGTCCAGTCAGCGGGGCGCCGATCCGACGGAGAGCTTACGGGCCGCCGATTGTTTTTCAGCTCTCGCGCGCGGGACCGAGACCGGCGCACGACGGACGACGACGACGTTTTCCCATTAGACCCCCGCGGACGCCGTAACGACGGCCGCGCAGCGGCACGCCGTCGATGAGAAACCACCGCCGTCGTATGGTTTACGACGATCGCTGCACCGCACGCACGCGCACTCGCCGGCTCGCGGACGCACACGTTTTCACAAAACGGATCGGCCGCGAGACGGCGGCGGTCATTATTATTATAACGACGTGCGGTGCTATTCGGCGCGGGTCGGGTGCCCCGGCGGTGGGGTGCGGGTTATTATTATTATTATTATTATCATTACTCTCGTAGTCCGCGGCCGTTATTTGTTGTTTGTAGGCGGCGGCGGCGGCGGCGGCGGTTTCGAATTTATACATTATTCAAACATAAAATATACGTACAAATATGATATTACGCTATATACCTATAATATTATGCACCGCCGCCGACGCGGAGAGACGGACGACGACCGCGATGACGTGCTGCACCGCCACCGCCGCTGACGGACGATTCTGGCCGCTCGCGAGCCCTCCGAATAGTGAGCGCGCGATCTCAGCGTGACACCGCCGCCGCCACGTTTACCTGCCGGACACCACTACTACCACTGCACCGCGAGCACATTTAATAATAACGAGATTTCGTTTACGGTTTTTTTTTTTCTAAGTATATATAATAAATTACGTAAAAAATCGATATACGCGCGCTGCGTATATAGGTACACTGTATTATAATATTATACTGCGATCCCGTGTGCATATATATAATAATATTATAATATATGAATGACAGGAAGAAAAAAAACTGTACGTAAATTAGAAATACGTCGTCGTCCGCGTGTTTTCACATAATCATCGACTATATATACACGCGCTGGGGTCTCGGAGATCATGACGGTTGCGGGCGGGGTGATAGAGAACACAAAACAATCCTTTCGTTTGTGCGCGTATATATATACACACAAAGAAATAAATTATTTATGACAGATAAAGGTACATCACTCGAATGAGTATCTCCATATAGGTCGTAAGAGACGGCGGGATCACGACTTAACGTTATTATATACTGACGTGCAGCAGTGTAGTGTGTCATTAACTATATTATTGGCACCACAAATCTTATAGTAGATTTACGTCGAAATGCTCTAACGCGGAATTTCAATAATATTTCTTGTGAATTGTTCATAAATTTTGCAAACTTTGTATCTCCAACTCTACTACGTATAACCTGTAGCCGACTACCTAATCCTAACGGTATCATCAATTTTTTTTTTTTTTTTTGAAGCACCTCTGAATTCTTATTATTTGTTATAAATTACAGATTAAATAACTTGTTTCCAATAACTTCAACGGGTATGTAATTTATTTAAATTAGAGATGTACGAAGTTCACTGAAATATTTTTATTCATCAATAATTTCCGGATTTAAGAACACGATATTATTCATAAATATTATATTGTAAATTAATACTACGCAATGTAAACTCATCATTATTACGATTAAACCGCACGTACCTACTACACGACGTACACGTCTGTACGTCATATATTCAATCGTATAATACAAAATATAAAATAATTCCAAGATATCTGTTATTTTCTATATTATTGACAGTTTTGCCGAGTCCTATTATACCTCCCTTACCTACTATATTACTTTAACCCTTATATATTGCGTTATGATTAACAACAATAATAAGAAACCCTGATAGCTAGAGTAGGGAGAAAAAAGACACTTACCTTTAGTGTCGTCGTCTCCGTCTCCGTGTTGCTTCTGCTGCTGTCGCCAAGTCATCGTTCCCGGTATGCCTGCTCCCGGTCGACGCATAGTGGCCACCGGAGTGATTGCGGTGCTACGCTGCAACGGTGGCGTCAATGGTGGTCTAATACTGGTCGTGGTCGTAGTGGTCGGTGCGGCCATCGTGGTAGAGGTGGTCGTGGTTCTCGTTGTCGTTAGCGTGGTCGTTGTGGTCGCGGCCGACGACCTGGTGGCTCCGGCTCCGGCGACGTCGGCGGGCACGGTACAGTTCTTGCCGTGCCACGACCAACCGTCCCCGCTACACTGGCAGTAATAATCGTCAGGCGTGTTCAGACACTGGCCGCCGTTCCGACATGGGTTTGGAGTACAATGGTCCCTGTCAATCTGTCAACACGACGAACAAATAAGATGTAAATTAAAGAAAAACAACAGAATCAGTGCTAGTCGGTAGTACAAAACGATCGTTAAAAATTCCATTCAAATGCCTAGGGAAAGGAGATAAAAATGTATAGGTAGTTTTTTGTATATTATGTTATCGATTAACATTTATACAGAGTAAAAATATAAATTTAAGATTATATGAACAATTATAATACGATCTTAACCTTCACAAATGATAGTTTAAATTTTTAACTGGTTAACCCATTTTCTTGAGATTTATTATAATTAAATCTCTTACCTCACAGTTTTCTCCTGAGTATCCCAGTGGGCATATGCATGAATAAGTCTGCTGCTGCTGCTGCTGCTGTTTGGCAGACAATCCACTCCCTCCTACGCCGCGCCAACGTCGCAACGGCACGCATTCGCCACCGTTTTTGCAAGGATTCCCACTGCCAGCCACACCGGATTCGCCGTCACCGCCACACGGATCGATTTGAGTTCTACAGTTCCGACCTTTGAACGAGCAAAATAAATATTTATCAATTTATAATAGACCATAAACTGCAATACACTAGGGGGTTTGTCTAAATTTGTCTTACATATTATTCAAGATATTAATATAATAGTATAATAATCCTGCAATCCTGTTTATATTTATTTTATTTTATTTTAGGTATTTAACGGTTGTAGCCCTTTTTTACATAATGTATAGATAGTATTTGTATAATATGGGTAATAATAGTAATTACAATGTTTAACTTAAGTAAATGCATGATTGATAAAAATTAAATTAAAAAAGAAAATTAAACTAGATAATGAGCATCCACAATTGTGTTTGACATTAACCATCTAAATTCTAAAAGGTACATTGTTATTTAAATCGTGGTAACATATTAATATCATATTAATATGATCGTGCGATAAGAATTCTTAGTAAAGATTTTTAATTAAACTATAAATTATTATATTTTTTTTGAGATCAATCTGGCCCATTCATAACATTATTAATTATTTCCATAAATTACATGGTTATATTAATATTGAATATCATTATGTAAAAGATTAATTTTACAACTACAAATTGGTTGTAGAAAAATCATTTTACGTCTTTATTTGCTTTAACCAATGATTTATTATTATTTTACTAGTCGAAAGGTACACTGGTTTACAATCTACATGGATTGCATTTAAAAAAAATATGATTGTAATAAAGAATTACCAGTAACATATAAATGTTTAGTGTTATTATTTTAGTAATTATAAATACTTAATAAATAATCCATTTCTCAACGAATTCCGTAAATTATGTTGTAAATTATTTTACACAATAAAAACTAGAATATAAACTATATTTGATTAATGACTAATCGATCTAAGTGTTTCAACTTTGGGGCACTCTTACCACCCATAAAAATAATCACGCATATTACATAAACAATAAGCACGGCATATAATATAGTTGAATTATAAACTAAGAGTAATAAATTTTAACTGGTACAACTGCAATTTGTACCCGTAACAATCTCTTGGTTTATGACATTAGTATTGCAAAATATTTTTCAACAATTCGTGTGCTGCTACTACTTAAGTTTGCGTGTGAACAAGTATTGGTTGTTATATTGTTCAGGGTTACGTGTTAGATCCACGCCCTCGCGAAACACGCCACTTGCACACCAACGTTTGATTGCTTTTACGCAAACGAGTTAGCCGCCCAAACTGCATTGCAAAATAATTTGCCTATACGCGGCTCCGTAAAAACCATTATTATCACAATACTGCATTATTATAGTACCTATTTTCAGTAATTTCTATATAACATAGATAAATTTATAAAATCTATTTTTTTGATTCATCAGTTATCCACGAAGGATGATATTTTACTATAATATAAACTAAATACTATATATATATATATATATATATATATATATATATATATATATATATATATATAATATATTGTATTTAATGAAAATAATAAATATTCACTTGAGATCAAAATACTATTATTAAGGAATACTGTAGTTATTTACTAACTTATCAGAACTTATATTATATTACTAACCAGTAAAGCCGACCGGACACGCGCAAGCGTACCCTCCAATCAAGTCCAAGCAAGTTCCACCATTGGCGCATTTCACGTCTGGTCCGGCGCAATCGTCCACGTTCACGGTGCATGCCAAAGTTCCATTGTGGCCATCTCTAGCGGCCGTCATCGATGCCGCGGTCGTCCAACCCCTTCGGCAAACGCATTCTGTAGTCACAGCTACGTTACTTCCTCCCCCGGTCGTTCTGCACGGCACGGCATTTGGACCACACTGCTGCTCAATCACCGCAGTCTGCCGTTCTCTGTGCTGTCGCTCGCATTCGTCTACGTCTACAGTACAAAAGTTTATGATTGTGTTAAAAACAACAAACGATAGGCAAAGGCTCAAAGTAGTAGTCGTTATTATACTGTATACGCAGTGGTGAAGTGAGAAAGGTAATCAAGAAACAACCATCTTATGGTTTTTAATGGATGGTGGGTGGGTAGATAATAATGAGTACTTTTACTGTTTACCACGATAATTATACAAACATATTACAGTAAATGAATTTATTTGGTTTTGGGTGGGTGGAATATTAACCTCTGAAAACTTTTTGTTTGCCACGCCACTGTGTACACTTTGTTAACGACATAATAATATTATATACAAACATACCTATTTCGCATCGACGACCACGCCAACGGTCGTCCGCACACGCGCAACGCCAGTCGGCCACCAGGTCAATGCACGATCCTCCGTTTAGACACCGGGGTGGTTGAGTGGCGCATTCATCAATTTCTGTGGACCACATAACAAAAACTTTAAATGACTGCACATTTTAGCACGAAAGTGTACAAATTACAAATTATAATACATGGAATTAATATTAATATGTCTCTGAATCCGATGCTATTTAGGCTTTAAGCTGAACATTATTATATAATATGATCATCGTTTAAATTTACGATACAGCACACGTGCCGTAACTACTTGAGTATAGTCGACTGCCTCTTAACCCCTTTTGGACCCACTTCTCTCACCGAACTACTTACCTACACCTACCTAGAAATAAGATAAAACAAAACGTCGACACCGTTTTTTTATACATGCACTCGTATACATAATATTATTTTTCTCTGGTCATCATAGTACAGTCGTCGTAATTATAACACGATGCATGTGACATACCGAAATGTCATCATGTCATCGTTGTCATCATGACATCATCGTTGTCACCACTGCCATAACCATAATAACCGCGTATATATGGTTTAATAACGTGGGCGCGCGACGTACATATCACCGCTGCTGCCGCCGACGCTGTAATGACTTTGCGGATAAAACAGCGGTGGTACTCTTGGCCCCGCGTGTTTACCATAATAACAATAACGACGTCTCGGGACGACACACACGCAACAAACCAACCAACAAACAAACAAACAACAAATCGTCAACGACAAGTCCTTTCTCTTTGTACGAGCTCGCGCGCGCGCATGTAATAACTTCGGAATTGGAATTTTGAATAATAATATCACGCGTGATTTAAATAATAATTCGTCATCGTCGTGCAGTGTCGGCAAGAACCCCTCACCTGTCCACCGGACCGCTAGCCGTAAGTATACGTGCATACACGACGACGACGACAAAATTCGTAGACGAGTACCCACTCGAAGATAGCACCCCCTTACCTCTCCCTTCATAGCATCCGACAGCTCATCGGCCACTCTTCGTTAAAGTCTCTTGACTACTGCCGAGGCGTTTTCTAAAGATATTCGCACAAGTCGTTTTATCACGGCGATTACTTAAGATAACACATTATACAAACACATACGGCTGTTTTGTTCTAACGCATCTCGTCTCGTTCACATCGTTACACGCAGTGGAAACAGTACTACAATATTTTATATTAATATATTATATGTTAAAGTTAATTGACCTGTTATAAAATTTAAATATTACGAGAACACATTTTATCTGTGATCAGTCTTAGGTTTTTTCAGATAAATATATGTATTTTTTTTTTTTTTTTTTGAAGCAAGTTAATTGATTATTTTAATAAGCTATTATGTTATATAAATACCTCATTTTAAAATTAAGATATCGAAAAAAAAATAAACGAAAGATTATGTCTCTCAGATAATATTCTCATCATTAAATCCGATAATAGAGGGTCAATTAACTCTTAATAGATATTATATATATTGCTCGTGTTAGATATTTTTTCTAATATTACTATTATATATATTTACTAATTTAAATCAATAGTAGATATTATTGGTCTTATTTTATTTCATGTCTACATACATATAGTACACACTGAGAAAACAAACCTGTATGTAGTATATCTGTATACATAATAATGCAGACAATAGCAGACAATAGTGCTATAAAATCAACCAACTATATCAATACGGTGAACTGTATAAAGCTGTATAGTACCTACCTATCGTGTATATTTACACTTCTACAGTGATTAAAACATTAAAGTATCTCATACTACTATTTTCATATGCGTAAACATTAAGACACGCTATATACCTATTATATTAATTTATTATATGAACAAATATAATTATATGTACAGGAAACTCCTAAAGTACATTCTTTTTCACTTAATAATTTTAATAGGACTAATAGGTATAGGCCCTTCCTTGCTCAGTTGCCATGAAAATAAAAATAAACTTATCATAACACTAACTCAAAAATCGAAATATACCTAATACTGCAGTAATTAACCTAATTAAATAAATATAGAATCAGATAAAAATGCATAAATTAATTGCTAATTACAAAAAATTAAAGCCAAAGATTACGTTTGTTTAAAATTTTGCATATAAATAATGCGATCATTCTATTAGTGAGATTATAGCATGTTAAATGTATATCATTATTAATTAAAACAAAATATAATCTAACAAAAAGAAACAAAAAACGATGTTTTAAATTTTTCAAACAAATATTTTCCAATAAATTTAATTCAAAAGTTAAAATATCAAGCTGACATAACAAAATACTATTAAATATAATATACCTATAAATTCAAAATATTTATTACTTTTGTGTGATGGCATATTATGCTATATATTACTATTGTAGAATACCCTTGTTAAAAATTTTGTGAATTTTGAATTTTTTATGATATAAAGGTAGGTATATTTGAATTTAATAACAATAATTGAAGAGTTGTCTACATATAAATAATATAAATTACAATAATATAATTAACCATGTGGTGACTTGTTTTTTTTTTAAATGAGCAACTAAGCAGAGATTATCGACCAACTAGAAAAATTTAAAACTCTCTAAAAACAGAATGGAATTTTCAAGGATTATATGGTAATAACCTATAGTTATACAGAAATATTAAATGTACAGACTACAGAGTGTATCACAATGATGTGACACATTCAAGTGCAATTTTAACGTAAAATTGTCATATTTCCGTGATACACATCAGAGTTCAATAAATATAAGGTGCTGTAGCGATGGACGTAAAAATAATTTATAGACGTATCGCAAAAATATGAGTATTTTTTTTTTATATATACCTGTATTGCAAGTGCTGCCCATCCAACCGGGCCGACAATCGCAGTGGAACTGTTTGGGTACCAGTAACGGTGCCGATTGAGCGGCGGAGCCGAACGTCGATGCACCCCCAACAGCCTGACCAGAACCGGCTCCACCGGCACCGCCAATTGTCGAGGTGACCGCGTCCACTGTGCGGCATTTTCCGCCGTTGGCGCACGGCTCGGTGGCGCACGGGTTCAGCACCACATCGCAGTTGGCGCCTCCGAACCCTTCGGGGCACGTGCACGTGTACCGGTCCGGGGCCGTGCTCTTGCACGTCCCTCCGTTCAGGCACGGTTCGTGGGTGCCGCAATAGTTCAAGTCTGGAACACAAAACACATAACGCGTTGGAGCATAGAGGCAAAGTATATAAGTATCATAGTTCGACGGCGGTAATATTATTATACGAGGCGTACGTGTACAACGGGCGCACGCGGGTTTTTGGCCGCTCGCGTGCGCCGCGACGTTCACCCGGACCTCGACCGCGGGCACGACAGCGGTATGCAACTGCTGCGGCAGCGGCGGCGGTCGGGGTGTTGCCGGACACGACGGCGATAAGTAATAGAGGGACGGCGCGTATAGTATAATCGGTAGGTAGGTTATAGGTAGGTAGGACGATATTATTATATGTTGTGCAGCACTAGACACGGTATTTTTCGGTGCGGTATATATAAAATATATATTACGAGAGGACGACGGAGACGACGACTACGACTGCGACTAGAGATGTATATATATAAGTACGTAACGTCGACGACGATTCAGATTATTGTAATTACAACGATATCACGGCGGCGGCGGCGGCGGCGGCGGGTGCGTGCAGGTAGTTGTTGTTGTTGTTGTTGTTTTCGGGCGAGCGGTAGTGGGGTGGTGTGGAGTCGGTGGCGGGGCGGAAGCAGGGCGGGTTAGTGTTTTTTTTTTTCTTCGATACATACACGCTATCCGCTATATACGTCCGTGTGATCAATTCGTCGACGAGTAATAATTTAATGTACTATCAGTTGCAGAGCGGTGTGTATAATAACCGTATATACCTACATCTACCTATATGATATATAATGCTCGGGCTGGCGCGCGCGACCGTCCGATCTCGCCAAGCCGCTGCCGCCGATGAAAACGAGTTTTCTAAAAAACCACGAGGCGGCGGTGGCGCGTTGTGCAACGACGACGACGGACGGCTGCTCGGCCGTATGGAATCGTGATCTGACCGTCCCAGAATACGATTACGCGCGCGCGTGATTATTACCCGCGAGGCGGCGCGGCGCGAGCAAATACGGCTCGTACATACCTAACTACATAATATAATATAATAATATTATATGGGTACGCGTAGTACACGCAAGTAGGTGGACCGATATATATATATACGCAGTATGCCGAGTATATATGTGGGATAGGTGGACGGATCTGTGCGAACGAGAGTCGAAAAACCTAACCGTCGCGCGTCGTGCGTATTAATAATCACAATAATATAACATTATAATGCTTACGTGTGTTGCGCGGCAGTCACCGCGCGTGTGCAGTTATTATATATTATACTACACGGGCACTGCCGTTTTGATTAATGCGCGGCGGCAGTGGCGGGCGCGACCGACTGTCGGATTTTTAACGCTTTAAGCGCGCTATCGGAATTCGCGGCGAATACGACGTGCGGCACAACGGCCGCGCGGACGATCGACGCGGGCGCGACGCTGTTGAAAGCAAAAGTGTTGCAGGTCTTGGTTCGCGGGACGACGGAGCACAAATAATGATAATATTAATATTACAAAGTCATTTATCGTGTTTTACTATATGTATTTACACTATGAGTTATGACGTACGATATAATACGAGTATTATATTATTATATTATATATAATGTATAAACATTGTCTTCCACTGATAATCGACTATTTAGTGTAATAATTAATGTTAATAGCAGTGAGTTGGTGTCGTAGCGTACGACGGAAACGGAAATATAATTATACATTTATAACAAATTATGGTAAACAGTTTACTATCGCTATATTAAGGACAACGACATCGTATAGCGACGGAACAATTATAATATAATATCATAAAATGAATATTTTGACATAATAATGTTATTGCATTAAAACACATATTTGTATACATTATATATTATGATAATAAAAAAATGGTGAAACGTACGCTCCTAAACATGAATAAAACCTAAACCTTTTCTCTTCAAAATGTGTAAGAAAATAAATAAATAATTAATTAAATCAAATGTTTTTTTTCTTTATATAACAATTGTTTTTTTTTACTATTTCTTTTCATATACCTATATATACCTACTTTTATACTTTATATCATTATTTTAAATTAAATTACTGAAATAACAACGATAAAAAAAAAAAGAAATAAAGATAAAATACCCGATAAACACGATGTTCTGACTGCATAAGGAGGAATATAATACCGGAATGTTTTTTATCTATCGACAATAGTAAATACGTATATAGTCACACGGCAATAATTTTTTCAATCCAAGTATTTTTTTTTTTTTAATACATTATTATTGTTGTACCGTGTTTGAGTGTTTCATAATAATAATATGATATATATTGTAAATTAGAAAAAACTATTATAAAGAAAATTAATTAGTTAATAGAATTAAGAAGAAAAATACATTATTATAAATATCCAAAAAATGTAACAAATATCTAGTATATAGATTTTAAAGTTTTTAAGTTAACTTAATTCGTTTTAAAATAATATTTAACAAATAATAATTTAATAATTTACTCCGATAAACTATTTCTGCACACATATACTTGAATAATACTATACATATATTATAAGTTCAGTAGAAATATTATAGAGGTATATAATTATACCGAGACCATGAAGCACTTTATTATTATTGTTATACTTCGCACGATAGTTGGCGCCTATATATCTTGACGTTGACCTTATTCATATTTCATTCTATCGAGAATTCGCGACTAAAATGGTCTGAGTTGTCTTCTATGAGTGCATATTATATATATAGATATATGTAATAATTATAATAACTATAATAATATACAATACATCTATATAGTAAATATATTTACTATATACTAGGTATTATAAGTAATTATATACAACATCGTAACAACTGACGTTGCAAACTTGCAACAGCGTAATACCAAACTATGTATATAATTTGAATTTACCGTATATCATAGATAGTTAACACAGAATGTGTTCATATACAATAAATATTAATTATTCAAAATGTTATGAATAGATTTTCATTTAGTTATTAAATGGAATGCGATATTTATGAATGGATAAATTAAGTACCACAACTAATAAAATAATTGTCAAATTTTATAGAATCACTTATACTTTTATTCCAATAAGTCCTATTGTTCAATATAACTGAAGGAAGAGAAAAATTTCTATCCTCAAAATAGATCAAGTGTATTTACAATGATAAAACGTGTGATTATTATGTATGTTTCATATTGAAATATAGTTTATACCATACACTAGAATATTTGGAAGTTTATTATATTTCAAAAATGTTTGGCCATCATAAAAAAAAGAACTAATATTTCAAAATATGAACGATTACTGAAGTGTGAAAAATATTCTACATTTTAATCAAGTATTCAAATTAAAAATGTTCAACATTTAAAAAATATTAATTTATTTTGGGCTGACTGTATTATGATAATAGTTTAAAAGTTACGTAATAATAAATTACTTTTCAATATAGTAGTAAAATGTATACGTCAGTGATCGAATAATAATAATTTAGCGACGGCAATAAAATAAGCGACGACACGACTTCGATTGATCGATGATCGCAAATTATGTGATCAATATAATAATAATAACAATAGTTATTGACAGCAATAACTATAACTCGCTCCCCCTCCTTTAATACCACCGTACAATACCTAAACCAAAGTAATACTAAAAAATGTATAAAAAAACTTCCAAGCATCATTATAAATATATGAATGTGTATGAATAATATATAATGTACAATACATATGTATATTATTTTCATTGTAAAAAGTCAATCGTGCGGTACCACTACCGTCATATATAGGTACACTGAAAACTAAAATTTATTAATATTATATTATGATATACGAGTTATATTATGTATTATATTGTTAATGTTATAAATAATAAAAAATGTATAACATAATATATTTTATACGATGAATTACAAACAATTACAACGAATAATAGAAAACGAAAAAAATAAATTTTGATATTATATGATTATATTATTATACTATTCAATGTGATAATCTTAAGAGTTTTTATGACGATCGTTATTACAATTTTAGTTTATGGGTGTGTTAAATAATTATTGATAGGTAGTAAGTTATATAAAGAAAATATAGTCACTCGCTAATACTGCATTTTAAATATTATGTTTTTTCTAAATTAATGGTGCACGATTATAACATGACCCCGCCAATACTCAATGGATAAAAATAACCATAAAAAAAATCAAACGTTCATAATTTTATACTATAATACGAAACGCGCGTAACGAAAAATGACGACGAAGACAACAATCGTCGCGCGGAACGGATTATAATTTTTATGAGCTCTAGGAGTCCCCAAACCCTCTCAGCATCGCCACAACCATCAACGCCGTTTTATTATTATTATTCTATCAGGCGTTTATATATACATTAGATTATAGGTATATATATTTTTTTTTATCGGACCAAGTTGTCGATTGAAAACCACCGATATTGCCGCCGCGCGGTCGGCGATTCGATACGCATCAATAATCATTAAAATAAAAAAATCGTCACAATCGGCGAATGGACCTTAGGTATACTAGTTAATAGTTATACATATATCTATCTTCAGTAATATAATAGTCACCGCATCAAGATCGATTTCAATAAAAACAATAATAATCAGGGCTGTGAATGTTAAAAAGTATTAAAAAAAATATATATATATATATATACAGTATACACCTATATATTTATAATATATTCGATAGGAAATGCACTAAAAAATATGCAGTTTAATAGATTTACGATCAATAAAAAAAAATCAGTACGTAACGCAAAAATAATTCCATGTTAAAAATACGAAGCATGCAAGATAAAATCTCTTATACACATTCTTTTAATTAAATGAATGAGTAAAAATAATCCAAATACCGCACTATAACTCACAATCGACAAAGAAGATACTATATAGGTATGTAGAAGTACTGCAGGTATATAATATCATCGTTGGGACTAACATTTGTATTGATTTCTTGGTCATGATTTTGATTATTGAATAAGAATCGAAAATATTTATGCCCAATGACAGACATATAGATTAAGATATTAAAATCCAGTCGAGCATTTCATTTGGCGCCAATAATTTACCTTTTATAAGATGATAATATCCAAAATATAAAATATTCGTATTAAGTATAATAGTTGAACCTTTATAAAGGATTTATGGTGAACAGGTTGCTAGCGTCGTATCTTTCCGCGCCTATATACAAATCATAATGGCCAACCCCAACACGGCGCAGCACCGTGTGTATGTCAAAATATCCGAATTCTTTTAACTATAAAGTATTTATATTTATCAACAATATTATCTTTACTGCGACATAACATATTAGGCACAGTTCTCAAAATTAAACTGAATAATAGTAAACTATAATAATAATATCAACTAAATTATAGTATTGAATTGTTTAATGATGAGTGTAACATAATATAAATGTCTATACGACATCGTTGACATCATAATGTAACATGCATTTTATCCTAATAAAAACAATTTCAAAACACTTACCTTGATCGCATAAAATGCCTCCCCAGTTCACATCACATATGCACTGCCAAGAAGTTCCGTTACAATATCCGTGCTTGCATCCAGGATACGTCATGCACTGATCGCACAACTCACCCTGCCAACCTTTCCGGCACCTATGTTTTAAAAACAAAAAATCGCATAAATACGCATACAAATTTGATATAAATTATGTAGTAACACTGAAAAAATATTATTTAATTAAGAGTAAATTTTTTAAAATAACATTCATTAGTTGATTACAGTATTATTTATATACAAAATATACAATAGTAATACATATACTAATTTAACTCGCATAGACTCAAAGCTCAAACAATAATTTTAAAGTAATTGTACCTAATAATACAAAAATGAATAGGATTAAAATGTATATAAATGTATGAGCTTCATGGAAGAATGACACGAAAAAAATCGTCTTTTCTTCTCAATAATTTATTTCCTTCAAAATTAATATAAATAAATAAACCGATTATTAATAATTAATATACCTATGATATAACATCAAAACCACTATTTGACTTCCAATATTTTTATTACATTTGTTTATTTAAAAATCAGATTAAATAAGTACACGAAATGTTTCGTAACGGCAAAAATTAATTTATTTAACTATTAGTTGTTGACGTGATTAAAAAGGAGAAGGTCACTCATATCTGGAACATACAATTATTATTGTCATACATTATACATAATCAAATAAAATGCCCTTAAACTATTACGACCGAATTTATTGTAAACTATATCAAAATCTTATAAAAAATAGGTTCAAACCGTTCAACAATTTTATTTTATTTTATTTGTACTAAATATTTTATTGCTGTTAATAGTTAAATACCACAATTGTGTTCCAACTTTCAACTTGAATTAATTTCTTAATTTTAACATATTTATATAAGAAACATAAAAATAATTATTTTAAGATTTCAATAACGTTTTCAAAGTGATTATTTTATAATACCTTAACTTAGAAATTTAAGAATTTTTATACATTTTAACATTCAAAAATATATTTATTTACAATTTTCTTTGATCTTCGAATCACTTTTTCCTTTCCTTTTGCATAATAATACAAACATCATGTTATCGTGCTTAAGGTGTAGGGGAAGTACAAGTGGACTATAAAAAAAAAACTTTATTTTTATATGCTCCATACCAAAAAACTTAATATAGGTTAGTGACCTTCTTAGGACTACGCGGATAAAATTCAAGTACCAATTATTTATAACACACTGCAGGTATCTACAGATTCTAAACGAAAAATGAGGGTTGACGCACAATATTTCAACGACGACTGTTTAAGATACAATAATAATATTTAGAAAAATATTACATTAATGATAATAATATTGGTATTATGCGTCTTTACTATACTACCTACCTATAGTCATCGACGCAGTGTTTTATCGACGGATTTCGAATCGTTGGGTTGGTGAGAAACTCGCGACCGCGATGTCACGAGTAGGCATATAATAATAATAATATTATACAATATTATATTCGAGGAATGATATCGTATCGAATTAATTAATAAAAATAATATTATAGTCTCACGCGCAGCGCAGTGACCGCCGCCGCCGCCGCCTGCATCATCCACACGCCATACGTTATATGCACACATTTCGTATTCATCGGACGCCGTTGTGTGAGAACTATACGGGGCTTGCAGACTACACGACGAAATTCCGCCGCCGCCGATGCGTTTATTAAAATTCGGCCGGCGTACTCCCCCGCCGTCGCCGCCGTCACCGCCGACGACCACGGCGAGGACGTCGACGACGAAGACGACGACGACTGCTGCGACGACCAGCGACCGAGCCCGCTGCGATAACTCTCGAAAACTAGCCGTTTGTTTCCCACGCCCCCGCCTCCCCCGGGCCCACCGAACCTAACGAGGGCGGCGGGCCGGCGGACTGTGTATGCTGGCCTGAGTCCAACGACGACGAAACCGTACCGCCGGTGACTACACGTCGTCGTGTTTACGATATATAATATTATATTGCCCACACGGAGGTTTTCATGATTCGAATACGCGATGATGAGTACGGCGGCGGCGGACAACAGATATACGCAGCTCGAGGGGTGCCCCGAATTCGTTTTGGACATACCTAGCTACGAATGTACGAATGTCGTATTTGATATATTTGTTATGGGTCTTGTGTTATGTGCGTTGTTGACGGGGAAACTGTCGGATTTAAACCCCTTTGCCACAGGTAGTTTGTTGTACCTCGACGAGCTGCACCACTGCGGATCGAAACGCCACAACAATACAGCCTCTTATACGGATAATGCGTTAGCTATAGATATTTCAATATAATAATAAGGTTCAATGGCAAGGGTCAATGCCAAAGTAAACAAACATATTTTTCTCGAATTCGATTATAATAAGCCGTGTTCATACTGATTTATGCGAATAAAACGAAAAACGTTAGGTACACTTCATGAAATCATGAATGGTTTTCTAATCCGTTACACGTCTATACATTGAAAAACATCCATATATACGCATTTAGCCGAAGTGGAACTATATACAGCGCGGCACTGTTTGTCAGTAGGTACCCATAATACTCTAAGGGTGGTCTTTATTGTCATTCCGTCGTTCATGTGCATATGCGCGACAATATAAAGTGACAGTAGTGCAGCAATAAATCACAGCATTTGTAACTTAAATAAACTTCAGGTAAATAATATACTACCTACAATGTTCACGATGAAAATAGCTACCGACGCTACCGTCAAAATGTTTAAAATACAGAAGTTTTACGATATATAGTGATCGGTATAAATATAGATTTGATATATTATAATAATATATAGGTACACATACTATATGATAACGATAACCCTAACGGGAAGAGGATATACGCTACATGATTCACTTTGGCGATCACTCTGTCACATATCTAGTTGCGCAACCTTTATATTTTAAGTCGATGGCCGAACAGCTATGAACCGTTTTATATCCTCTTTCCGTGTATTATCGCCAACGCCTCATTATCGACCATAATATAACTGTTATCATTAACGGCGACGCATTGACGGCAGCACACCAAACACCGAGGTCGTCGTCGTCGTCGCCATCGTCGTATATTATGTATAATAATATATTACATTATATTTAATAATCACGCGTAGGTTTTTTCGATATAATTGTAAGTATATATGTATAACGACTGCTAACTACAATATATACATATAATAATGTACTTACTCGCAATCTCCGGGAGACTCGCACTTTCCGTGTACGGGATGGCATCCGGTCTTGCACACGGCTATAAATAAATATTTTAAAAAAAAATGTGATTATTATTACTATATTAACACTAAATAGTGAATCGTTCATAAATAATATGACCGCGATGAGGAATAATTAAATATAAGTAAATTCGGGCACTTGCCTATATCACACGTATCGCCCTGCCAGCCGGGTATGCACTCTTTCCGGCCGTCCGTATCACCGCAGGTGTAATGGCCGAATCGGTCGTCGCGGGGCTTACAGAGTTTTGTGCAATTTTGTCCGTAGTAATTGCGATCGCACCTAACTCGCACTCGATACGCCATGCGAGCAGTATGGCCTAGGTACGACAAAGCTTTCCACTCGTTGCCGGGCAATAGGATACCGGAATACGTGGCCTCTTCGATAACGGACGTCAAGCCTGCAAAAACACATCATCAAACGATGAGTTACAACTTTACAATCAAAATATTTTAGTACATATTTTAAGTTATTTTATATTTATCGACTCTCTAATTTTCGCATACGATTTGTATTGGTTTATAAAATATAAATTATAATCCAAAACAATATACTATAGTATATTATTGAAATAGATAATGATCGAATATTATCGTCAATAAATACGAGTATTTAAATCGTTAAATCTACATCATTAATTATGTATATAATAATAAGTATGTATACAAATTGTACAGACTATTGAGTAAATCTGTTGGGGGGATATTTAAGAGTATGACTTACCCCTTCAATATTTTTTAAGTCGGATAAAGTTATAAAAGGATTTAGTTTTTTCATGTAATACTTTTTATTTATTTATTTATATATAATACAGTGGACACCGCTTATAAGACTTACGGATATAAGAACCTTACTGAACCAGTTGCTTATTAGTTATTAGACTCTCAAATCGTCTGGATCGGTCCGGACGTATCCAAATAAATTATAAAAAAAATTCGGTTATAATAAGACTCAAATTTCGTGAAAAATAAATAGTTTTGAAAAGTTACACAGTTATTGTTGGTTTATACTGCAGGTTTTGATTCGTGGTTTATTATGTGTGTATATATACAACAAATTTTATAGCATTTCACATTTACCACAATAATTATCGTATTATCTGATTTCATTTATTTACCAATAAGTAGTATGTAATGTGTATTAAAGTAGATTAAAGTAAAAGTAAAATATGTAATGAAATAAATTCATAAATAATTAAAAATTATGGTTTTTATCACTCCGCCTATAATACGATTCGTTCGGTTAAAAGACTATATATATAGATAATAAATAGGTAATTTATACTCAAGTAAACGTATTTTATTATTTATTGCATGGATAGGAAAATACTTCAACAATCCTAATATTATATTAACGCCTCGATGTATTTTCAAGACAATTGTTTCAATTGAATTTTAGTTCAATATTGTATTTACGTCACAACCATCAACCTGATCAAATCCTTCGATTAAATTTATTCATACTCACTGAAAAATGATTACCGATCTTTAATAAAACACTGTTTATACATTTTACACATAAAATATATGTTATACATAAAAAAAAAATATGAAAGACCAATTATTTTTTATATACTGGGTACAAGATTATTAGAATATAATTAAATTATTATGAGTTTATAGTAAACACCTACCTGGCTACCTATAATATTAATGTGTGTCCGAATTGTTTAATATTATACGTATGTGATGTTTATATAACATGTTATATACTGTGTCTATATATTTTATATTATGACGATTATTAATTATTTTAATCGGTCAAATTAAGTTAATAACGTGGTTGCCGGTTAGTTTCTAATCGGAATTATTACTCTATAATCATTTGACTAAATAACGATGTTTTCGTAAACCGGCAAAACATATAATACATAAATTGTATATAGCCGCCATACAAAACACAGTAATAATTATACAATTATGGTTAATCCTATTATTTCTGTGTTACGGAATCGACTGTTTTTTTTTTTTTCTTTATTTTTTCTTATTTCTCCTTGTCGCGGACGATTTCGACTCGGCCACCGGACGAAAAGCCGGTACCGCGCCGCCGATTCGATTCGGTACCTGTTGCTCTCAGCTCTGTATATATGTTGTATATTATTATTATTATTATTATATATTATAACATAATAGTTGCAGCGGCCAACACACACACACACACGCACGCGCCTGCGCTCAACAATAGTACACTACCATATTATAACAACGACGCGCGTGGAATTGATTGAGACGATTTTTTATTCCTTCTTATTCTCCTCTGTGTCCGTTTCTTAGGCGTTTCGCCTTGGCTACCCTTTTTTTTTTTTTTTTTTTACTCCGTTCCGTTGTTCACGCGCGTTTATCTCTCCGCCGTAGGTAGATAGGTGTACAACAATAGGCGTCGTCGTCACAATCACACACACACACACACACACACATTCAGACGGACGGACGGACGAACGATATACATCACTTTATTATTATTATATAAATGTGTGTGAAAACAAAAAGAAAATATAATATTATACTACGACAAATCTTCAATAGTCGTACCTATATAGATAGAGTAGTATAGTAATAGTAATAATGATGATAATATAACAACAACACAACACAACACAACAACAATAGTAATAAAACCGTCCCGCCGCCGCCGCCACATTCCTACACGGAATTGGAAATTGGAATCGTATCGAACACTGTCTTATTATATATTATTATTATAGCTATAAGTAATAGTAATAATAAATATTATATTGTACGAGTATACCAATGATGATGATGATGATGATGATGGTAATATATACGACAATATCATCATCTCCGCGTCATCGTCGAAGCGGCGTATGTGGCCCCAGCGGAATGGGACGTGACGCCGCCGCCGCCGCAATACATACCGCGACGAAACGACGACGGCTACGACGATTGTTGTATGTGTGATGCGCTTACCCACCGCAGTCCAGATACCAATAATACGGGTACAATATAGAATATAATATATACACATAATCCGACAACCGGACAACAACAACAACAACAGCAACAACAACAACAACAACAACAATATAAGTCTTCGATCGCTTCTCGTCCCGAAGACTATATTATATTATGTACGTATTGACGAGGGTCGACGACGATTACACCGAACTCGTTCGCATTGTGCGTGGGCGTATCGCGCGCGTGTGTGTGTGTGTGTATTATATTGGCCGGTCACGTCGAACCGCACTACAATGACGACGAAAATAATATATATATATATATATATATTAATAATAACGATATATTTATTATATATTATGTGACATTATCGCCGTTTTATGTCTCGCGCGGTCGCCGCATACCACACGAGATCACTCGACAGTCGGGATGTATAATAATAAACGACTATTATTGCCGTATACGAGCAGAGTATAGTAATAATAATAATAATATTATAGACTATAATATACTCACTACGGTCGTTTCTAATTATTATTGTTATTGCTTATTATTATTAATATTGTTATATTATAACGGTCGCTTACCCGTGTAATTGTTGTAGTCCATTGCTTGCAATACTAACGTGAACGATCTCTGAAACAGAAAAAAAAAAAAATATCCAATAAAACCATTATGGCGATATAAAATACACTATAATAATAACGTTCTCGGTATATATTATGATAATATTATAATATTGTGCAGTTTTAATAGTGTGGTATTAAACACTCGCAGAGATTATAATATAACGTAGACGGTATGTGCGTTTACAATTATTAAACGACGATCGTCGCGAATTGTTACCCCATAAAGATTTTTCGAAATCGTCTCCCGAGCTCGATACGACCGCGGCCGTATGCCCGATATCCGCGCGCGGGGAGGCACGACCCCGGCGGATCGAGCACCGCGATAAATAACGTATTTTTTTTTTTTTTTTAATATATTTTATCGTCGTCGGCGACGTTGTCGCTGCAGTTATGTTTTATGCGGTGGACACGCGCACGCGCACGAACGAAATGTCCGCTGAGTACACTTATTTTTACATTCTTTCTCCGTTTGTGCGTTTATGTGCATATACAATAATATACAATATACATACAAGTGCACACTGCTGCACGTACATACGTTCGCGTACGATGTATTCTCACCCCCACCCGTCACCCACTCCCCTCGCCCCGTAGACCGCCGCGCCGAGACCGTGTACGATATTTGTCGTCGTCCGAGACGACGCGACGGTCGCCGCAGAGTGGAGCGCGCGAGCGCGCTCGTTCGCCCGACGATAAATCATCATCGCGGACGGCGCGACCAGAGAAACCGCAACCAGAGGAGTACGCTATATAGGTACGCGCGTACTGGTATATACCTATAAACACACGAGATATTATAACAACACTGCGACATACACCTATATAGATATATAATATTATATTATTATAATATTGTGTACGCTATAAAAAAAAGTACGACGACCGACTCCTACGCGAACCACTGCGCCGCTGTCACGGCAGACACGATTTCTACCTATATATAATATTATAAACGGTCCGCGCACAATTTGCTGCACCGCGGTAACCACCGCGAACATGTTATACCGCGGGCGGTATATAGGGTCCACTGCAGTGACTCCGGAACGCATATATACATCGTAACAAGTAATAACGATCGATATAATATAGGAACCTATGTGTGCAGCGACTGCAGATGACGTGCATCGTAACCGTTTTTATTTGTCTAGTTTCCTGCAGTTGCAACCCTGCAGAACAGTAATATTATATACGTATCTCGATATCGATGTCGGTCGGAAAAGACTGGAGAATTGTAATTCATGAAAACGCACTGCAAAGGTTTGAAAATATAAATATTATATATCCGCAGTCGGTTTAGGGATGTCAATCTACGACATACTGCAATAAAATTGCATCTATAAAACATTATTATATAGGTATGCACACCGAGCACACATAGGTACGTATAAGGACAAGTTGACAAAAAAATGCCGATTACGGACGTGTACGCCGCTGCAGTTTACGAGCCCATACAGTCGCCGCAGCCCGAAAAGAAACCGTCGTGTCATCACAATCATATACTTCGGCGGTTTCGGCTAAATAAGCCATAACCCGTCCGCCGCCGCCGTTTTTCCGCCGCGTCACCAGCGCGTAGGACGCGTGCGTGCCCGACCGGTCACCGCAGCGGTGCAACAATCATAATAATAATAAAGCGGCGGCGGCGGCGTTTTTCCGCTACGTCACGCCACCGCTCTACGCTCTACGTGGTGTACACTAACGACCGCCGTACACGCCGCGGACTAATTGCCCGGTTGCGGACGACTGTATTATATATTGTGCGCGCGCGGCGGGTGCTGCTCGCCCATAGTCGCAGTCCCGCGAACGAGTCCACCGCACACGGCCTAATATCCATTATTATTATTATTATTATTGTTGTTATTATTATTATATCGTCTGGGCAGGCGGCGGCAGTTTAACGACGCCACGATATGATAAACGACGACTCGCGAGTAATCACCCACGGCCCGTTCGCGCGCGACGAGGAAATTAAGAGATCCGACGGCGGACGAACTCGCTGCACTAACGAGGTTGTAAATACACATAAGGCGATCTGGCAACGAACAACAGGCGCTTCTGCTTTGCACGGCGGTATTGCCCCGGAATAAGTCATCAATCGCATAATATACGACCGCACGCGTGTGACGAAATTGAAATAATATTATTGGTTTGCAGTATACGCAGACTACCGCGGTATATGCATGTAGGCTAACCAGCTATCATTGTGGGTTTGCACAAGAGTGTGCGGGGGATCTTGTACGCCACGTATTCGCGAGTTGTTCACCAAGTCAGTATTGTATAATGATAATTTTTAATTAGGTACATCGAGTAAAAAGTACTAAGCATTATATGCATATATATATATATTAGTAGCACTTTTTAACTAGTGGTAGATATATTATTATAATATGAAAAAAAAGTCCATTTTCACTCGCTTTTTGTCCACGATTCCGTTCTTTAACACTATTTCCGGTTACCGCTAAGCTCATTCCAAATATATTTTACAATATATAGTTATAAATTATAATAATAATATGATGAACGGTCACGTTTCGTCCCAATTTTATGTAATTTTGAGGGTTTGTGACAATGGGAATAAGAGACTAGATGTTTAGATGTTTAAATATAATAATTGTCGTATAACGAGCGTTTTAACCATCCATGCATGTATAATTCAACTTTATATAGGGTGTCAACATAAATGGATATATAACCAGTTTTTATACATAACTAATTATGTATAATATGTATTATATGATAATGATTATGATTAGATCTACCGGGTCGACAAACAAGGGACCGAGAACTTTTTCAAAGCTATACACACATGGACAAAAAATGTATATAAAAAAAATATCTAGTTCAAAGAATTTCAGTGAATACGAAACCATTGTTGACTATACGATCTTTTATAAACTTAATATTTTACTCACAAACATGTAATAATATATAACAAAGTAATGATTGAGTAAAACAGGACGATCTTCTAAAAGCTGAACACTAAGCTTTAAATAGAATGTGTATGATCATCCTAAGTACTAAATAGTTGATAAATTATATGTATGTCACACAAATACACTTATACATTTATAAGCTATTGTTATAGTGTAATATAAAACGATCATTGTTGTTTGAATGAATATCGAATTGTTTTCGTCGGTCTTATACTAGAATTTTATGAAACGATTTGGATAATATTTATTTTGAGCTGCCATTATACAGGTTCATAAAGATCAAAATTATCAAGACGATGATAAGTGCAAAATCTTCGTTACAAAGAGAAAACTATCAAAGAAAAGCTATCATGATATTTTGAATGACGTATTATATTAAACACATATAATATATTAAACATCACGATTGATCGTCATTCTATTACAATATTACGAATACTTGTTATTATCTGTGCGGTCGTTTATATTCCCCGATTTCCATTATAATATAATTTTTTTATATAACTGCTATTAGAAAAAGTAGTATAATATTATAATTAATATTTTAATATCAGTTCATGGCTCAATTTATGTTGTTTTTTCGATTATAATATATTTTTCTAAAATCATAAAATACCATATAACTTTGAAACCACGCCAATTAATTTAACTTCCGCCTTACACTGTTCCACCGGGTGACCATCTGCCTCTTATTTAATTAATATATTTTGTATAAGCGATCTACCCCGTGAGATTAAACACTTTTAAATTTTATTCTTTGCAGATGGTGTTATAAACAGTTTAGAATAATTGAAGATGTAAAACAAACTATTATAATGAGCTAATTTAGTCGGACAAATGAATTATATTATATAATATGTTTTCCAAATGTATACCAGGTATATAAACAATTAATCGTATTATTTCAAATATTGATCTATATTACACTTCAATTATTTAACTAATCTACCATATACCGCAGGTGTTTTAATTTCCTATAAACTAGTTTCTCTCTGCAGCAGTACTGTCGAATATCAATTAACTATCACACTATATCAGTCACAACTCACAGGTATCTATAAGAATTTAAAAACACATTTATAATTCATTGAACGTAGGTATATAAACTCCGATAAGTATGTTTTGTTTTTAGTATGTGTAGTTTGGTTTTGTTAATCTATACGTGCATATTATATCTTATTGCAACAGCACTATTCTACTATAGTGTCGCATTTTTTTTTCTTTTTAATTGTATCGTACCTATGTACTTTGGTTGTTATTTACATTGTATATAAATAATCGAATATTCATTTGACATGACTATAATATGGACATCGGTTAATGATTAACGTACAATCGTCGATGGTTCAATAATATATATTAACGTTGCAGCGTGCGTATTTTATATACGTATAATAACTATAGTATACCATCTACTATAACTGTAATCAAAGGTATGTGTAGTAAATACCATTTTATAATAAACTCCACTGCGCGGTATGAGTGGTCTCTTAAACGATGGAGTGTCGTCGAAATCGCTGATAAACCTGCAAGTACCTACATATACCAATTATTATATATTATACCTAACAATATCGTATCCGATCTCGTCCGAGAGGTAATCCGGCACGATCGTCGGTGACCTGCAAGTTTCATATCGACGACTATAATAAAATAATATCATGTACACTAACGTATATCCGTATGATATAAATCGATCGTAGAATTCAACCGTCGCAGTGCGAGTACGTATAAAATATAATAGTATACGACTTTAGCGGTAAGGCTCGCGCTCGCGCGCGCGTTACGCAGCTAACGCGGCGGAACGGTAATTACGGCAATGGAATATAATAATAATAAGAATGAGAATAATAATAGCTGCCACGGAACGACGACGACGACGACGACGACAGAAAGACGACGACGACGTTAACGTGAGTGCGTAGGAGGAGATCGCGGTGCAGTACCGCCGCCGGAGGGGTTATCCGGCAATCACGTTACCGCGCGCCGCCGTCCCGGTTTTGATTGATTTATTACGCGAGCTCGCGCGCGCGCGCGCTCGCGCGCTAACTCGCGTATTCGTTACCGGGAATATAATATTATGTACGACGATGCATGGTACAATACGCGCGACGGCCACGTCCGCGAAGCTGGTACGTAACGGCGCGGCCGCAGTCTCGGTACCGCGTGCGTGCGCGCACGTAGCGTACCGAGAAAAAAAAGCGCATCGGCGGCGGGTCCGGTGTGCGGTGGTGGCGCCACCACCACTACCACCATCGCCACTACAAGACGACGACGAGTGTCTGTCGTCGTCGTCGTCGTCGTCGTACGGCCTATGAATAAAAGAAACGCGGTCACCTCACCCAACCCCGCCTCGGTGAAAAAAAATCAGTGGAAAAAAACCACCGCCGCCGTTCGTACATTATATATTAAATGTATCCGGCACCGTATATTTATTCTGTCGACGACGATTCAATCGACCGCCGCGGGGTCAAACGTTGTCTCTATATAAAATATACGAGCGGGTAATGTATACGCTTTACTTATAATAGCAGTTCAGGTCTCATATAGCTCGACAGTCGTCGTATTATATGGTTAAGTGGCGGCAGCGGCGTACGTGCCGCCGGACGGTGGCGCCGTACGTACGACGACGACGACGACGACGACGACTCCGGACTCTCGGACTGTCCGGAGACGCCACAGTCTCTGTGTGCAGCGCGTCGGGCTTTTGTCGACGCGAACTGCGTCGGCGGCGGCAAAACGCCTGTGGGCGGACGCGCGGGAGCGGTGCAGCATTAGCATCGACACTCCGCCGCCGCCGCTATATTATACCGACGGTGCTGCACGGCATACGTCACTCTCGGCAAGGGGCCGCAGCCGAAACGACGACGTAAAAAATCAAAAAAGAAAAAACAATTATTTTTTTTTTTGTTTTGTTTTTATAACAAACGAGAAAAAAACGTACAGACTTAAGTATCGACCTCGCGCGCGCGCGCTCATTATATGTCATTGAACATTATAATATAATGTGACAACACACTGCACACACGAGAGCACCCGCGCACAACGTTTATACTGATAATATATATATATATATCATACAACGCATGTTGTAATTTATTACAATATTATTATTATTATTATAATATGTATAACAAAATGTGTTCGGCGGCGGTGAAGAAAAAAACAACGATAATTATTGAGGCGGCGGGACAGTCGTCACACGTGCGCGTTCATACACGTCGTATGTTCTACAGTATTATTATATATATTATAATATATAGAATATTATAACAGTGTTGTTTGCGGTTTTTGTGTGATACAGCAACAGCTGTTGACGGTATGGAATATGGATTAACGTTGGAAAAAAAATCCGACCGACAGATGACCGGGGGACGAGGACGGCGAAATTATCGTCGTATTGTTTCGCGCGCCATTCATGTAATATATAGTACCGTATAATAATATAATACAACGTGCGCCGCGACCACGGTGACTATGCGACGGTGCCATCCCCGAACGAGGGATGACGACTACAGCGCCGACAACGCAGTCGAAAAAAAACCGCTGCGCTGCAAAGTGCGGCGCGTCGATAGTCAAGTGCGTCGGTCATCATGATGTACGCGCATTAAAACTATTATACATCGATGCGTATGTGCGTATGTGTGCGCGTACAGCCGCGGGGGAGTCGTAAAAAGAAAAAGTCTACAAAACAATACAGTCGAACGATAATCCCGCGGGGTCGCGCGCATCATTAACCAACGCACTATTATACGTATACGTATGCCCTTCTGACCCCCTTTCCCGACCGCCGATGCAGCCGTCACACATGTCGCGCGCAAAAAAAAAAAAAATCTGCGGTCACTGATGCAAGGGCGGTGGTGGAGTGGCACGCGCCGCACACTATATTATAATACGTTTATATATATATATATATTTTAATATACACTGCAGTGCAGCAGTGGCGTATACGCGCACTTTATATACACACACGCGTAGTGCAAATCGACTAACCCTTTGCAGCATCAGCTAGTGTGCTAGATCTGTACGCGTCGTCACACACGCAATATATGTTATTATTTATTATTTATATTTTTTATACAGGTTTAGTATAGTGCGGTAGAAATATATTTTATACATATATATATATATATGTAACTGCGCTACAAACGGAAATTATAATGAAAATAACGAGTAGGTTACATATATATATAATAATAATAATAATATACCTATATAATGACTGCAGTGTACGGCCGTGAGGGGGTTAAAGACTGACCGGCGGCACACGCTTAAAAAGCGGCGTTGGCCGTTAGACGCGACGAAAAGCCGACGAGAGTTGGTCGTCGTCGTGGTATTCACTAATTAATCGGAAAATACTGCGATGGTTTTTTACCGTGCACACACCACCACCGCCGGCGGAATTCCGACTGCCCGCCATATTATATATTATAACCTGCACAACACCGCATCACCAATAGCGGAACAGGTATGCAACGCGGCGGTGTCGTCTCGTCTCTCATGCGTTGCTGTATTGCTGTTTGCTGCCCGCCTAGCGCACGCGCGCGCGAGAAAAAACCCAATTAACAGCGGCAGTGCGGCATGCGTGGACGTCGGCGGCGGCGGCGGCGGCGGCGACAAAAATATTTGTATCCATCATCATCACGGCCGCCGCCAGTAAAAACAACAACCAGACAATGACGCGTAAACGCGACTATATACGCGTTCCAGGTCATTAAAACTTAATGTTTTTAATTCGGGGCGGCTGCGGCGGCTATATCGTATTGACCCGACAACCTTCACCGCCGCCGCGCGTAAACGACAAAAATTGGATAATTTTATTATTATTACTCTACCTCTATAATATCTGTACGTTATATTCATTATATTATTATTTATACGGTCGGAGTCGTCGTCGCAGGTGACTCTCTCCTCTGCCGCACACGCCCCACCACCCGCACCGCGATCGGTGACCGGTGTGCTGCGCCGGACACACGTGACAGGCCTTCTATACAGGACGAAGAGACTACGACGTTTTAGCGGGATCGTGTTTTTCGTTTTTTTTTTTTTTTTTAATTAAGGGTGGGCTTTTAATCGACTGCTGCTGCTGCTGCCGTAAACGACGGCGACCACGGTGGTATTACCCCGCCGTATATCGACGCCGCCTGCACCAGCGCATATGTATATAAATTAAAAACGGCTAGACCACGGCGGTCACAGATAGTATGCGTACGAGAGAGAGAGAGGGAGAGCGAGAGATAAAGTGATTGAGAGAACGAGTGAGAAACGGTAAGAGCGACAAGGAGAGACATCGCGAACGGAAGAGTGGACGACGGCGGCAACCGGTCTGCCAGCTCGTTTCGCCGCCGCCGTCGACTAACGCGCGCGGCATGAGACCCGAGCCAATTAACGAAAAATATAATCGGAAGAAATACCTCGGCGGCGACCAAGACGACGAGTATTATTAAAAAAAATAAAATAAAAAAACGAAACGAGAAATACCGAAATCGAATCGAATCGTACGATAAATCGTTGTCGTCGTATAGTCGTCGTCGCCGGCATTGTAGTGGCGGCGACAGGTGTGTACAGGCGGTCATTGAAAATAAAATAAAAAACCGAAATAAATATATACATTTTTTAGAAATGCTGCGTTTGTTATTAGGTACGTCGTGGTTGTACACACACACATAAACACAAGCGTTATTTATATAAATTCGAATGGTACTATGATATTATACATTATAATATTATTATTATTATTATGTATTCGATATGTATAAATTCCAATAGTATTATATACTATCATAGGACATTTGAATATTCAAATCACGCGCGAGCGAGCGCAGTCACATCGGCAGCGGAACAGCAGCGGGGTATACCTAACTTGCAGCAGCTCAACACACACACACACACACATATAATACCTAGTATATAATATCATTGACACGAAAATATCGTAGTCGTAATATATTATATTATTATAATATATTGACGTATCTCGGAAAGTTCTTTATGCGCGCCACGTGTGTTTATGTGTCAAACCGTCGGCCGCCGGTTAAAACAATTCGCCGCAGTCGGTCTACGATATTATTTTACTATAATAAAATAAATTATACATAATATTATGTATTTTATATTTATATATATATATATATAGGTATTACGTACGGTACACGACGGGCTATTATTATTATTGATATTATTTATTACAATTGTTATAATCGTCATCGTCGTCGTCGTCGTCATGGTCGTTATCGTATATCGATCGAGATGTATCGATGGTCAATAAATGAGCGTCCGGTCGTGGCTAGCGGATTACGCGCGGCGGAGGCAGCTTTATATAAATGGACGTATAAGTATAGTATAATAAATACAAAGATCGTGACCCTGGCTTTTTCTCTCAGTCACTCGCGGATCTACGAGTTGCCGGGGCGCGTTTTAGACACGAAAACTCTGATACCCCTCTGCGCATATGATGTATATGCGTATACATTATATTCTTATATACCGCACGAGCCGCCGTGAACGGTATATAAAGCACGGTGCTCGCCGGTGGCCCCCCGACGGTGCCGGAAGTGAAAATTTCGATAGGAAAAAATAATATATTACTATATGTATTTATGTACTCACCACGAGCGTTGTGTACGACGACGACAATGACAACGACACGACAAACGTTGTATACGTAGAAAAAGATCTATACAATTAACGGCCACAACAAAAATACTGTTGTAGGTAAGTAGTAAGTACCTATATGAGACAGAAGAAAAAAACTACGACATAGGTCGCGAAAACTTAGCGACTGCACAGTGCACACACGCGACATCGACGGTCGTGCTCGATTTTTTTTTTTAATTAAAAACGCAGAAAACGCACGCGACGGTGGCAGTAAAGGAAAAGGCAAAAACCACGATCGGGTAAACTACGCTTTCGTGTAACGGTGACGGCTGTTGTCGATAATATATATTGTGAGTGTACGAGATTATGTACTGTTTTATATACTGTTGTTCAATAAGTATTCTCCGAAAATGTATATATAAAACTTGAGCTCAAAGACTATAGAATATATAGATTTAAGAGTATTAAATGGTAACATTCGTCCCACACACACTCTGCAGTGGTTATACGCGTAATAAATGTTAATAATGTAAATTATTATAATATAATATAAACATTATAAACTACAAATTACGTATACATATATTATAATATATTGTATTTTCAGGATAATAAATTTATAAAATAAGAAAAGTTGATCTGATAAAATAGTATTATAACTCAATACCGAAGACTAAATTGAATAAACCTCTAATTTAAGAAATAAAATGGCTATAGGAGAATCGAAACCTCCCAAACCGGCCACGTATATTTTATTGTATTGAATATTTTAAATCATTTTCGAATAAATCAAATTAAGAACAATTCGTTGTTTGTAAATATTGAAACAGGATATTTTGGTATTGTGCGTATATTGATAATGATAGAACTTCGGTTCACGAGTATTTTGAAATAATTATTTTTATTTATTTAGTTTTCTAATGAAAAAATAATAAGATTAAAAGTTTAGAAATTAATTTAATATTAGTTTGGTTTGCTGAGTCAAGTAAGGGGGTTTTTTTTAATCGTTTTATAATATAGGCCAACAACAAAATATTTTAATAACGCACTACCTAATAAAACAAAAGTTTAATGACGTGATCTCGCGGAGTGTATAGACGTCATCATGAATGTGATGTGATAAATTATTTAATTTAAATTCTAAAACTCGGTTTTCGGAAATATAACTATAGACGCGATATCGAAACCTGCAAACGGACCAAACGCGCATTGGGCCTATAATACGATAATATAACGATTGTCGGAGATCGAAATAATGTCCTATCTCTAACCGTTTGCCGGGGACGAAACGTTGCTGCGTGAATTCGATTTTCGACCTGACCCCGTCCGTTTACCGTCTTACGCGCCTGTGCTGGTGAGATCGGCACTTGATATCATATCGGCGGCGTACATATCACTATTATTACACATAATATTATAGTGCAGTGATACATAACAATAATATACGCCTATTACAATAATATCATATATTATTATAACCGTGGCTGACGATTCGCGGCGGCGGCGGCGGCGGCGATGACCGAGTTAAACGCGGCGAAGAAGACGTATATTATAATATTATATATATATTATACGCGTAAACGACGATGAATAATTATAATTCGTTTTCTTGAAAACCCGCCTGTGTGTGCACGGACGAACGAAAATATATTATTCCGTATAGGTACGATAATATAATATTATATATACGTAATATATAGGTATTTATAATATACGTGGTAGTGCGGCGGCGGGCGGACGAGGGGTTAAAAAAAAAAAACGAGAAACGGTACGCCGGTTGGATATTATAATATATATATATAATATGAACGTCGACGAGATGGACGGCGATGGGTCGTCGGGTGGTAGCGTGCGCGAGGGAGGGACGAGGGGAACGTCGGGTATACAACATACGTACATAAGTTTATTATATATATTTAAATGCGTTCCGGGAATTAAACGAGTTTTGTGGACGGTGGTCTTGTCGATCCCGCCGCCGCCGCCGACTCTGTCGTTCGTTTCGTTACTCGCGAGCGTACTTGCGTGCGCGTGTGCGTGTGCGGTGCCGCGGCCGCGGTGCGTGTGTATAAGCTCGGACGGGTCGTCCGACGGACCAGCAGCGACGGTGGCCGCCGAGCGAGGAGCGGTCATTATAATAAGATCGGCGCGAACGCCACGGCAAAAAGCGGTAGTAAACGTTGCAGTGTAGAGCGTTATACGCCGAATAAAAAATATATAAAAAAAAAAAAATAGGTACGTTTTGCCGTCGTTATCGCCGGCGCGTCTGCGTTACTACGCACGGTATACAATAATAACACACGTAACGCGCGCGTATATATCAATATAATAATATTGTGTTATTATATTATAATTTTTAATAACACCGCACACGCTATAATACGAAAATTATCGGGAACGGTGTGGGGATATCATATACATCATGCCCGGAAGCGACGACGAGTAGGTATAATTTCATACGTATTATTAGGTGTATGGGCATCGGCAGTTCGGTAGTGGTTTTGTGGTATATATTATACGCGCGCACAATACCACACTATACCATAAACACGTATATATATATTATGATATATGTCTCCGCGAGTAAGTACGCCTATATGCCGAGTATGCCTGCACGCGACGGACACCGCAGCGGTAGTAGGTATTGTGTACAAGTCGACAGTTACGTCCATTAGATCCCGAATGTCCGATATGTGCAGGATACCCGGCCCGGCCGCCTGGCCATTTATGATATTATTATATATCGCGGTTGGCGTAGTGCCAAATAGAAGTTTTACAATCGGCCATTATTGCAGTGGCAGTGTATAATGATAATATTACAGTCTCGGGACTTAAATGGGGCACATGATAATATTGTCTCCTACAACAAGTCGGTGATTATAACGTATACGGGGTGGCCGTAACAGGAAATACATTGTAATAACATTGCTGTATTATTAAAACGCGTGTGTACAATACGTGCGAATGTCTATACTGCTATACTGCAGCAGTGTACCATATATCCGTGAAAACTGAAAAGGCTCTAATCCGCTCGTTAAGCGAACACTGCAGGCGAGGCGTATATAAATAATACCACCGATGCCACTCTATATTACAGTACGCGACAATACGATATATTATAATGTGCTATATATGTATTATACAAGGACATATTATTAAATAAAACCTATATAGTTGTGCGAGGTATGGGATATATTGATTTCACCACCTATGTATAAAACTCGAGTGTTTCCCGGAAACCGCGGTTGTCTGTATTTTTTGCGAATAGTATATTGTATAAAAACCAATTAGTATTATAATTCGTTTCTATGCGATGATAAATGTATAAATGCTACTTTGGGTTATATAGGTACACAAAACACAACGTATATCATTAAACTGCAACACGGACGGATCCACATATTCGATAAGTGTACCAATACATTATTATAGCGTGCAAACATAAAAATATATTATTATCGAAACAATCTGATTAAACTGCATACGTCTTGCGTTACCAAAGTCTATACTACACGACTACGCACCAAGTGAATTTTTCTATCGAAGAATACTCGGTATATTTCAAAAATTATTACCGTTATACAAACCAACGTTTATTGAAAAAATCATAGTTTAAATGTTTTTAAATTTTAATTTTTGAATGAAAAAAATACACAACTTTTTAATTTCATATTCAAAATCAAAAAATTATTCAGCAGGATATTTAGATACATAAAAAAAATGTTGTGTAGTTAATAAGTTGGAAGTACGCCTATATAAAGTTTAAATGAACAGTGGACCAATTCTTATGACACTTGACTCCAATCAACTAAACTTTAAAGTTTACAAACTTATAAATCATTAAACACTCCCAAAATTCGATATTTATGAATCAAATTAATTCAAAGTGTAAGTATATTTTGTTTTTTAAACAAATAATTATAAATTTATGTATCATTAAAAAAAGGCTAAAAAAATTTTAAAATTAAAATTAGTACTAAATATTTTTCATTTCAAAAATCTTGTTTTGTAACGACCTAAATGGCTAAATATATCAGTAAAAAACATATTTTCAAAAATGTTTATAGCTTATGAGATAATGAGTATTCTTTTATAAAAGGATCATCTGCGGACATTATTATTATTATCAATCAGCTGATAAATTTATGAATTAATTGAAATACGAAAGAAGCACTAAAAAGTTCAAACATATATTTTTTTTAAATCTATAATAAATTTACTTTGAATAGGTATGCATTAAAACTCTTAAAAAATGACAAGTTAAAAATAACAGTTCAATATAGTATAAAAATGTGTAAAATAAAATTGGTTACATTTAACCGCGTAGTATATACTTTGGATTTACGAGTACTATAATACCATATACCCATACCGTTAAAAGAGTTCGGCAAGATTGTCACGGAAAATCGCGTGGACTCTGTGATTACGCGCCCCGCAAATAATAACGATGATAATAATATGATATAAAAAGTATAATACTTACGGTCCAGCTGAACGTAAACTGTAATGCCAGGTTTCCGCCGGCTGCACCTCGGTTGCTGAAGTCCGCGGGCGAATTGGTATCTGATGATGCCGCTGCGGCGTCACCGCCCAGCGTAAACGAATTGCCGCCGAGGACGGGACTGGTGACGTTGCCAAAGGAACAGTGGTGCAGGTGAGAGTTGGGGGTTTGGTGGTGATTGGAACCCATGAACGAAGATTCGTCGTCACCTATGACCACTCTGCTGCCAGCCGACGCGGACGAACTACCCGACGGCTGTTGCTGCTGGTGTCGGCTCTGGTATTCGCGCAAGCACACCTGAAATAGTGTGTTGCATTGCGGTGCGCCGGTACATTGCAGCGTGTTGCGCTGTGCTGAAGACGACTGCTGTTGGGCGGACGACGAGGAATCGCTGCCACAACACTCGCCTGTGGCCAGTTGGCCACGGTAATTTTCGATCTCCAATATTTGCAGCTCGAAGAATCCCAGTGCCCGGGCGTCCTGTGTGTGTGCAAAACGTTAAGAAAGATCGATCATTTACTATATGATATGTAAACTATATATTAGTATATGATACGTGAATACAATATACGTTATATAACAACAACAATAACTTAATACAATAATATATATAGAGGATCACGTAGTGGGTATACGGACACCGACAACGAACTCACCAAGCGGTTCGTTCGATCGGCCGTTTATAAGTCCCTAAACGTATAAGCGGTAAAGATAAAAATCCCACTTTTATATACGACTAAAACAATATTGAATATATATTATTTTTATGAGTTTATGACCATCAAACGTCTTATTTTTAATCCGTTCTACACTCTAATAACAATAATAGTTGTGTCGGTGTAGCCAGTTATGAACAATAATATTCGGCCGATCGTATCACCTTGATGTCAATTGTACCTTGTAGGATGTGTGTATGATATACGACTTTCTAACAAATATTGTTAAAGTATATTACTTGCATGAAAACAACATAAATGTAATATATAACTACAGAACTGCATTTTATGTAACATATATGATCGAATACTAGGTACAAACTGAATGAAAACAAAAAGCGCAATACGAAAGAAGTACTTACAGCGAAAATGTATTATAATTAAAACCAAGTTACGTTATAAATGTCATCATATGACATATGTCATATAGTGTCCAAAAGTTTATCAGCTCTGCCGACACTGAATATTTTATAGTAGATAACCTAACCTAACACCAATCGACATTCGATAAAAGTCACATAATAAAAACGTAGCTGTAGACTGTAGTGAACCCGGCTCAATGAAAAGTGTTAAATGACTATATTATCCTAAATAAATATAAAGATATTTTTTAAAGATATCTGGAAATTTTAAATTAAAAGCACTGCACGACATATTAAATTATTATGTAATATGATGCACGCACATAATCAACCTGCACCTTTTACAAAATCTGCTCCTCCGGACTCTAAAATCTCATCTCAAGTTAATAATGGTAACGGCCACTAACAGGTGGGGGTGATATAATTATATAGTTTTTGCCGCTATACCCGCGGGCATCAAATCCGTTATCCTGCCAGGGCGGTGACTCCGATAATTCGAATAATCGGAGTTTCGCCACCGCGCATATAGCTATGTATATATACCGTACGACACGAAGCAGCAGTGATTAATAATGTACTACATGACGGCGGCGCCGAAATAGTTTCTCATGAAACTCCATATTGCTACGCTAATGACGATGTAGGTGGTGCAAGATTACCTTTTTGTAGCAGACGGCAGTTAGGTAAAGTGTTAATTAAGATTTTATGTTTTGGTTTTTTATTGTATATTAACATCGCACGCATTTACACGGGTTAATCGTTAATACGTAGGGGGTTAAGATATTAATAACCTACTGGTTTGAAAATAATCAAAATTTAAAGATTACACCATTAATTTACTACAATTAAGATACATAAATAACTAGATATAGAAATAACTGTGTATGTATTTGTATTGGTCGTATACTGTATAATATGTACTACTAGAAATATTCGACTACATTAGATTGTACTCGATATATATGTAAACTAATGCCTAGTTTATTACAAAATACTACATAAAATGATGAAATGCCTGGAACATAATAGTTCGAGGATGTGTTTGCGATCAAAAATATATTATACATTTTCAATAGAATTCGTATATTATTGTCTATTCAAAATGTTAACATAAGAAATTACCTTTTAGACTGCGCACATAGAGACTTCATGTACAATAAAATGCTTTTACAATACCACATATATATAGTACAATACTTTTATTAGGTCCCTTTGTGTATTCTGTATAGGTACATAGTTGAAAATGAGTATAGGTATAATTAAAGCATTAATAACACTTATTCCGCCTTTCGACATCCGTCTCTACTATTTTTCTATAATCGCATCTACCTATACTAAATAGGTACCCAATTAAGTTCAGTGGATATAAAACACATTTCCTGTCCCTTTTATACAAAAAAATACCCATGTAAATTTTCTTTATAAATAATAGATAAATCAATCAGTATAATAAGTGGTAGGTGATCAAAAACACATTAATTTTCCAATAGGAATCCCGTCTCCGAATCCATTATTATATAGATCACTCTATTTAAACGACGCAACAATAAGCTATTATCACAATACTTATAATACTATAGTTAGTAGTTAGTACTCGTGGTCTTTTACCAGAGTCCTTTTATGTTTATTTATCCGGGAATCATTCTAATAGTGGACGGGTAAGTAACATTCTTCGGTATCCGGTCTCAGCTACTACATATATTATACAGGTAGTTACTTATTTAAACTGTGCATAAAACGATAAAACGAACTCAATACAACACCGTTACAATATAATACAACTAATTATGGCATATATGGACTTCAACTCTACCTGCAGGCCCTTCTATACATATAAGCAACGAAGCGCGAGCGCGCGCGAACACAATAACTGAGTGCATGTCCATTGTCAGATACTTTATTTCGGGTCATCGGTGGCAGGACGCAGACCGGGGGGCACGAAAACGATTGTTATACGTGACGACGCGACGAACGAGCTCACGCGCACACACACTAACACGCGATAATAATGAAAATTAAAATGATAAATGATCGAGTGATTTGTCTCGTCGTTGTCGATCATCGACGCACGCTAAACGGACCGACATCGTCATCATCATCAACGTCATGCATATAATATATATATATATATATTGTGTGCGACGGCCTGGCCATTTGTTACCAGTAAATTCTCACAGTTTAGACGAAGAGGGAAGCGATGAAAAAATATCGGTCACCCCGCACGACCAGATCTCTCCTCATCCGCGTATGCAACTACCTAAACCGCGCGTGTCTGTACGGGAAATCACACGCAATCCGTTTACTGTCTACGATATTTGCACGGCGTGACGACGACGACGACGACGAAAAAATTTGTCGCAGTTACACGTCAACCCGTTTTTCGTACAGGTATTTTTGTAATTATATACATTACGAGTAATGCAGCAATAATAGTAACAATAATAACTCTATGTGCACTGTACATAATAAAATATATGAAACGTGAAAATACGCCTGCGTGCGCGATTATAAAATAGGTACATTTTCCGCCGACGATTGCGTGAACCTCTATATAATACTCGTACTTCGCCGTCGTTCAAACAATCATCCTAACCTATACGAACACGCACGCCAGACCGCCGTATTAATCGCGTTGTTATTATTATTATTATTATTATTACAAGACGCGGGTTTGCGTCTCGCAGAGGAAAAAAAATTTACGTCGTCGTGAGGGGTTTTGTGTACAAAGTCGTGTGTGTATTTGTGTGTGCGTCTGGTGTTGGCGCACGAAGACATGGCCTACACGACGACGACGACGACGACGACGACGACGACGACGGGTTGCGTGCCGGCCGGTCAGCGGCGTTGCGGCGGCTGCCACGCGGTCCGGGCGTGCGTGCCACCACGTCCGCCGCCCACGTAACGCGTGTATACGCGCGCGCGCGCGCGCGCTCGCGCTTGTATAGGTATAATCACAAGCTCTCGCCCGGCAATCCATCTCTCCGCTGCTGCTTCTGCGTACACCTCCTCCGCTACCTCGTCCTACTCCTAACCCTCGCAACTCGTAGGTATATATATTGTTATTCGTCACGACTCGGCGGGAAACTTGCGCGCACATCACAACGCGAGACAATATAATGTATATTATTTATACCGTGTTATTATATTTTATACGTGTATTTTTAATATACAGAAACGATGACGACGTCGTAGTCGTATTATATGAGGTACACGATGTTTAACCGAATTTCGTCGCGCTTGCAAGAGGACGTCGTTGGAATGCGTATATATTATTGCAGGAGCGATGATTCGCGTTCGCGATATCATTATATACATGATATGTAATGTATACATGTACCGCCGCCTTCGTCTTGGTACCTATACACTTCGCGGTGCGCACTTATACGTATTATTATCATGTGCACGCGCGTGCAGCAGTAGCGAGTATTACGAATGATTTTCGAGGACGGCCGCGGTGGACCGTGGAAAATCGGAGAATATAACTATGCGTGTCCGTCCAAAGTATAATGTAAAAAGCGGCAAACCGAACGGCGCGGGAGCGATGGTCGGGCCGGCCGGCCGCGTGAGTGGGGTTGTATTATAGAGATACGGGCGAAACGCAATGACGTGTGTAATAGGCGAAACGAATATAATACGCGCCGCTCCCTTCCCCTACTCGCGCCGCCGCCTCTTCTTCGAGTCGACGACGACGTGAGAATAGAACAGAAATAAATGGAATACATTTTTTTTTTTTTTTTCAGAATAATAGAAGGTAGGTATATAATAATAATAGTAATGTAGTAATAGTAATAATAATAATGATATTGTGATGTATACACGGCGACTGCGCGACCGCGGTAAGAGGGCCGGGCTTACACCGCAGCGGTACACGAACATTTCGACGGTACCACCGCGCCTGGGCGGGGCTTGGGCGGCGTGACGATGCGCGTATACCGCGGTTGCGGCTTGGCGAAAAGTTACGGCGGTAGTCGCGAGACAACAGAACGAAAGTCACTCCCCTCGCGCAACAGCTTCGGTGGCGGAGGCGGCGGCGGCGGCGGCCGTTGACGACGGACAGCGGGCGTGCGTCATCCCACCCCGTTAGCTTCAGGCGACCCCGTTCGTTGGCAAAGCCCGCGGCGCGCTCGTGAACAGTGTTTCGACGTTGTCGCGTGATTTGCAAACGTCGTGGTTTAATTTATTTTAGACGCGTAGTACCTACACTATGTAATAAATAATTCGATATTGTATATTATTATATAATATCAGAATAACATAATATTATATGCGTCGTACGAGAGAGACGTAAATTTTTAATAAAATTTAAAGCGATATAAAAACGAGTAAAAAACACAGTGGTCGTCGACGATATTTATATTATTATTTTTTATATCATACATAGTGACTTTATCGTATGAGCCCCGAAATCGTATGCCGAGTGTTGCCGTGGAGGGTCTTCGTCGTTCCCCTGCCGCGATATAATATTATATTTACACGTGTCCGGACGAAACGCATCGCGCGGCTGTACCAGTGCGCTGTAACACAATAGTACGTTTAGGGTGGCGCGAGTTCATGACTTGTGCTGGCACTGCGCTTTTATACGGAGGCCCGAAGACCTATAGGGCCAAACCGCAAGATCCGTTGTTTATTTTATTTTTTACAACTGTCCGTTCAATGCATTACAACAATATTATTGTCGGTTGAAAGAAAAACAGTTGAAACAACAATAAATTCGCGTGTATAGTATATGCGAGTGCATATAGGGAAATATGCGAAATATACGTTTCGGTTTTACATTGGATACTCGCAGTGGCTGTATAGTATTATCATGTACTCGGATAATGTTATAATAAACTTATATATTATGTATATAAATATATATATGGACGGGTTATTTAAGAAATCTCTTTGGTGTATCTTTCACGACGATCGTGTCGCGACGGTCGGCACACGCAGAGATAACATCCATCGCAGCAGCTCGCAATGTAACTAATCCATATAAATTTATGCGTCTGTATCTGCACACATATCTTTACAGCGAACACAATAGTGTCCTAATAGAGTACTCTAATGTCCATGATCCATATACGCTAACAGGATAACTTTTTATACTTTGCGGCGGCGGCGATCGATTCCGAATGAAGTGTGGGGGGGGGCGCAACTAAATGTTTATCCATCACGGATATAGGTATATACATCAACGTCTAGTTACGCCACCACGGCGAGTGCACTACAACTGTAGCCATTGCGTATATAGGTAGGTACGCCGTTTGTTATAAAATATAAATTTATTCACTCTGCATTGTTATAACGAGCGAGCGAGGACTAGAAAGAAACCTAGTTCGCGGGAACCGCTGTCGCCGGCGATGATGCTGCTATGGGTACCTATTATTATACAGCGAGAGAAGGTACGTGGTCGACGGTTGTATAGAAATTTATTAAACGATCGCGGGAAAATACTGCCACCCGACTGAACCGGTACGCAAGTACGGTTAAACGTGTGTATAATATATATATAGGTATGTGTGTGTGTGTGTCTGTAATAGTTTTATCGACCGAAATAATAATTATTATTATACACACGAATTTGTTTCGCGCAAAAACAACACGCACAGGCAGTGCGCGTAATTATATACAGCGGCTGTTCGGGATGAAATTCACGCGAGATATAGCTGGTACACCGTTTTGCGTATCAAACCGCTATATAGTCTTGTGCGTGTGTAATAATAACCGAAACTTTTTAAGAAAAAAAATTCTGGTATCGAAGGCAGCGACGTAATTAAATAAGTATAAATTAATAATATACCGACGAATAGATGGACTATATGTTAGTAACGCGGCCAACACGACTATACGGTATATTTTACAGTCTTCCAGGCGGTATTTTTAAAAATTTCAGATGGGCACAAATTTTAACAAAAATGAATAGTATTCAATACCAAGCAAACATCATGTATGTCCGACGAGGGTTGATAATATAATATTTTGTGCCTGTACTAGAACTAAACTATACTATTATATAAATTAGATGTATTTTTTTGCGGACATCCAGATTATAAATAAAGGCTTATCAAATAATGCAGAATATTACTATTACTATACGTCTATACTATTATTATTATCATCATTATTAATATTATATTATATTCTTACTTTATTTGATTGTAATGTTTTTGTCTAATGTAACAGGGCCTTGCCCATTTAATACCTACTTAATAAATAAATATATGTCTTAAAAACACTGTAGATTAATTTATGTTAATTTTATAGATACATTTAGATTCAATCAGTTGAATGTTATTGCACTCACTCCAAAAACAATATATTTTCTGTGTATATCTAATAATAAATATTTCCGTAAAAAAACACACACACACTAAAATTCAAAAACATATCGAAGTAAATATTAAAAGCAAATACTTTTTACTATTTTAGCAATGTGTATTATATTATTGCTAAAATAAATTACCCAACAATTATTTAATTTTTTCTTCAACTTTCAAATAAAACGAGAAATAATAATAAACACTACTGTCCACTAATCTTTTTATATGCGTGAGAATATAAGGTATCATTAAAACGAAAATGCTTATTTAACAACAACAATTATTCGTTACACAAGAATACAATCTCCATTTTAAATATAATATATAAAATATATAAATATAAATACTAGTCTATATAATATTGCGGTCTACGGATACTCAACTCTTATTATATACTACATAGTTGTTTTCTAATTTCAATAATCAGATTATTATTCACCAGAAAATTGATAAAAATGTATATAAAATTATAAACCTAACTAATCGTATAAATATATATTGTACATTGCTTCAATGAACAGTAAAATCCGTTAAATGTGATTACCTCTGGGACGAGTTAAAGTAGTATCAATATAACTGACAGATAACATAAAATGAGATTAACAATTTTATTTTAATTAAATAATAAAAACCCTTGGTAAATATTTTAATAATATATAGTACTCCCGATATTGAATTAATACATATGATAAAACTACATTAAAAATCAGTATTTATTTAAATTAAGTAAGTATAAGTTTTTTACATATTTGTTTTTATAATATTATGGCATATACCTACCTAACTATAGGACTACTAATCTTCATAATAGAATAAATGAAAAATGATAAAATTAGGTACCTACATTAAAAATCAATATTTATTTAAATCAAGTATGAACTTTCTACATATTTGTTTTTATTATATTCTGACACTTTCAATAAATTATCAGGTTTAAATGAAAATATTACGAAAAATAGTGTTTTGTGATTAAAAAAACATAATTAATGGATGTTTCAGAATAATACTGTTTTGCAATTTTGATAAAAGTTTACGATTAAACTAATGAGTAAATTCCATAGTTAGGTTATACTAACTAAGTGATATCACTTATTCTCGAATAACAAATACATACCATTTAGCTCGCCATTTAGGTATCAAAAACAATTAAAAATATCAAAATTTATAAATTATTTATAAACTGAGATTAATAAATGTTAGTTGTTCAAGATTAAAGAAAAACGATTGAAAATAATTGAAAAATGTGAAAAAAAATCACCGAAATACAAAATTTAAAACGCTATAAATACCAATATAGCTCCATTAGCCTACTCAGAATTTAAAATTAGCAAAGTTATTATAACATTATGTTTATACCTAACTCTTACTTTTTTCATTGTGTACAAATTTGAATAGATTGATTTTAAAATTACAAGAAAACTTTAACTTACATCAATAAAATAAAATGCGTTTATTTAAGCAATTTACAAGTATAGTTACTTCAGTTCTATTATAGGATATTAAGAATTAGCAAAGTAAAGATTATTGATAATCAAACTAGTTAATTCATATAAATTATTTTTGAGTGAGAATAAATGTAAGTATTGACGTAATTGATAAAAAATCAAATCATTTTAAAAACGTTTTCTTGTTTTCTAAATGGATTGTGTATACTTGTATATACTTTGCCATATTTGTTACTCAGACAGGTTGTCAAATGTCATTCAAACAAATTCTAAAAAAGGGGTTATTGTAATACCCAAACATACATCCTAAACAGCTTATTTATTAAAATATAATCCATTGCAATTTCCACTCAACCCCTCATTATTACTACATAAATGTATGCATGTACTTATAATATGACTTTATAATTATATATTAATTTTTTTAATTTATAAATAAAAATTACAACCTAGTTGTTTTGCAATGATTGTAAATAGTATCTAAGACGCATAAATGTGGTGCAGAATAGAAAATCAATACAACTGAAATGACAACAAATATTTATCACGTGCAGAAAATATATGGGTAGGAAGCCGATATTTACATAATTTTATTTTATATACTTTTTAAAATTTTCACGATCAGCATCATTTCTATATACTTATGCTATGAATGGAAAATATAACGCCTGCACAATAATATTATTTGACGTATTAGTATCATAATATGTACACACAGCCAACGGCGCTCAACATTATTTAATGCACACACGCAAACAAAAAATACCCGCCACATATTATTATCATATTATTATACTCATTCGGTTTCGTCAGTGCAGGTGTCACACATCACAGATTACTTATACTATTGATTTTTAAAACAAACAGATAAGCCAAGATATTATAAAGAACTATTCGGCTACCACGCCGCCTGATCCAATGTTTCCATATTATGTACATCGACCCGCCACTCCCTGGCAACTGAAAACCACCGCACCCGTCAGATTTCTATAATGTAATATTATAATGGCAGGGTATACACATAAATATAAACACTACAATGTTGACAGCGCCGAAAAAAAATTATCAGTATTTAGCAGCCGCATTTTGTCATCGAGCCGCCTAATTGTGTAGGTATACAATAAGAACCAATAATCATGATTGATATATATTATGATAAATGGAATTCGAAGAAAAAAATCAAACAAAATATCAGAGATATGGAAAACAAGTGAAAAGCAGTGTAATAGGTATATGAATGTAAAATGTTTGTATCGTTTCTCGAGCATCCGAAATCACCATACATAGTTATTTTAGCCTATATATAGGTAAGTGGTAAAGATCATTTCTATTATATACCTATATACCTAAAACATTATAATATGTATTGGATTGGGTTGGATATATATATTAATAATATTGTGATTATTGTTGTTGTTATTATTTGTACGCACTATATTATACTAATATACACGTTATATTATTATGTCTAACTACAAAGATAGCAGTAATTGATATTTACGACAAATATTAATTTAGTTTAATTTAAATATACACGGCTGGCGACAGTCGTGGGAACCCGTCGTCAAACGACCAGTGTATACGTATACTTGCCGTGCCTCCCCCCCACCCCATCGCCCCCATAAACACGATATATATTGCAATCGTGGATAGCGTCTGCAATTCGACGAGAACTATAAAAAAAATAACTTTTTTTTATAAAATATATATAATATTGTAGGTATAGGTACCGCGCGTGTAAATGCGTGCCACACAAACCGCGCACATATCGCGTACGTCATTTACACGGCGTCAAACACGTCACAAACGCCGCATAGGTATTATATACATAAACCCGAGATTATCGCAGCAATAATAATAAAAAATGGAAATAAATTTGTCGAAAAATAGTTGTCATAAGTTACAATAAGTTCGTACCCCACGGACGTCGTCGTAAATGCATATACATCTGTGATAGTAAAATAATGTACAACCGTTATTGTTATATATTAATATTGCCATGTACTTTTATTCATAAATCATATACGTGAAGTACCTATACTGTACAATGCTTATTAGGGACTCTATACGGATTCATCACAACACGACATGTGTCGGAAACGACTATAATATTGTTTTGAAATGTACAGATGATGGGCGCGTAAAACGGTCGGAGTCAAAATTCGGAAATAAAAGAATATTACATGGGCGCACCTGGCAGGGTGCTAAGGGTATCATTGCCCTCTGGGATTTTGTTGACTTAATTATTGTAGTATAAAAATGTATAATATAACTGTATTCTAAAATATGACACACTATTATCATTTAGTTAATAAAAATATATCTGGAGAAAAAAATATTAATACGATGTAATATACTATAATTTATCATTATTATTACTCAATAATACTATTTGAATTGAAATTTGGCTTATCGCAATACGCGTATAATTATACCATTACGACGACAACTCCGCGGACGAAAGTGATTTCGGTACAAATATCACAATAATTTAAGTATGCGATGAAAAAATGTAAAAAAATTATGCGTTACCTCGACCACGGTGGTCAACATCATCAGCATAGTAACAATCGCAAGCGCGAACTTGGAAGACGCGAACGACGGCCGTTGGCTCGCACGTCGGCGAACCGGCCTCGATCGGCCGGCGGGTAATGGGTCGACGGGCTCGCGGTCGTCTTGGACCTCCCGATGGCTGAACGTTGGAGGACACCACGAATTCGCCGTCCACTCGGTCCATCTTGGCCGCCATACCCATTTGCTGCTGCTGGCAGCGGTGATCGTGGTGGCGGCGGTGCTGGTCATCTCGCCGGTAGCGGCGGCGTGTGCGGCGTCTGGCGCCGGCGGTGGTGCCCGACGGCGGTGCAGCGAGGGATAATCGGCGAGCGCGTCAACGGCAACGAAGAGATCGCCGTCCCGCCGGTGGGCTCCTCTGCGGCGGCCGCCGATTCCGCCGCATGTGTAACCTCCACATGCGGCGGCGGCAGCGGCGGCCGGCGGCGGAATGACGTTAATAATTAATATTCGGTCGGAACGTTTTGTAGCTTTTTATCGCGTATTTGTTCAATGTCGTATCCCTATAGGCACACTACGCGTTTCGTGATTTCGTGGCGCACAGAATATTGAAAACCGAGAGTATAATATTATAAACTTTAAGAGTATAATAATTATGACTGCAGGCTACACGCCGTCTGCCGCAGGGACGACAAAGTGGAAAATTATTATATTTCACCCGATTCGATAAAAAAAAAAAAAAAGATAATAATAATAAACAATTATATTCAGAAATTAAATCGACGTTTTAAAAAAAAAAATAATAATAATTAACAACGCACAAAAATAAAAACGCGGGTCGGTTGTTGAAAGTCTGTCACACGCGCGCGGGCTCGCGATCGAATATAATACGCGACAACGACGTTTGTGACAACTGTGCACTACAACTACCGCCTACTACTAGTGAAAAGTGGTGTTACACTGCCGGGCAGGACGGCTCTTGCTAGAGGCGCACAGCGGCGGCACGGCAAACGTCTGACCACGGGCAAAAAGCGGCGGGAGTATATCCTGGCCCGGAGCGGCGCAGCGCTTCTGGTAGTATTGTGTGTGCCAGTAAGTAGTGGTGGTGGCGACGGTAGTGGTGGCCGTTGGTGGTGGCGATGATGCCGGCGGTGGTGGGAGTATAACGAGACCGCGGCGGACGAGCGGTGGAGGGTAGCCTCGCGGCGGTGATGCCGGTCACCGGCTCGCGGGCGCGCGTCGCGGTGGTCGTCGTCATCGGTTGCGGCGGCGGCGAGGCAATGCCCGAGGCCGCCCGCTAGATCACGACGACGACGAATAATGTCTCGAAGCGCGGCGGCCAAGGGAAAGATTTAGTTTGCCGTGTAATAACTACGTACCGATCGTCGTCGATCTATTTAGTTAACTATATCGATTCGCGTACATGACGTACGTGTACAATATAGTTTATGCGTTTTAATTTTATATTAAATATAATGTATAATCGCTAAAGTATAGCTGGGATAACGATGACGCATCATAAAGTCACATTTCTTATATTAGCGACTGTGCTATTATATATGGTAAATACCCATTGAGGAAGAAACGCACTACATAATATTACCGACAGTTTTCTTCCACGTGTCTTGCGACCGTATACAGTTTCCGTTTTTCACACATTCCGCATACCTATTATAATATCACACATAACAGACATACTATAATAGTCAATAGGTAAAATAGTTACGCGTGTCCTGTGTGTCGCGACATCGCGACGGACGGTGTGAAATTAATTACGTACCTATCGGTGTATTACGATTAGTATATTATATAGCAGATACCAATTATAGGTTTGTATACATTAAAATACCTACATATTTACACAAGCAATACCGCATCTCATCGCAGTGTAGTAATTATGCAGTACGCGCATAACCTATGCAATTGTCTTGTACCCATACGAATGCTGCAGTACGATTGAAATACCTATAACACTAATATGTGTACCTACAACTATTGCTATTGTAGTATAATATAACGATAGTAATTAGCAAAACGTCGATCTCTCTGATTTATTACGAATATGTATTGTTTATGGTATACAGCTGATGTGCAATCGCACATGTATGCAAATTTGCAGTGATTTGTCTGAAATAACTATTTGTTTTACGCTTAATTGCTATGAACATTGACAATGCGCATTCGTCAATATTCAACAATAAAGAAAACAAGAGTACAATTATTATAAAATATCATTGTAATTATACGCATCGGTACCAAGCACTTACTGCTGAATATAATGTCGGAAAAATATAATTATTGCGTTTAGATTTGAGATAAAAAAATCCATAATACATGGATTGAATATACCTATATTGAAAACTATTAAATGTACAAACTTTATATTATTAAAAGCTAGATTAGTTATGTGAGCTTAGTAAAATTCTTAATTTCTAAAAAGATGTTTTAGTTTTTTTTTTTGTTAATCAGTCGTGTCATCAGTTCGAAATTTAAAATATATTTACAAAGCATAATAATTAATTAAATTCAAACTACTTTCGAATTTTAAATAAACTACATTACTACGCTACGATGATCGGAAATGCTGATTAATTGTAATTTTTATTGAAAAGATAATCGACAACACACGTCGTGTCAAATAAAAGTGGTTTAAAAATTATGCGTTCGTTTAAAGCATAATATTTTATGAAATGTATTAGGAACATGTCACTGTAATATAATATCAATAATATTATAATTAAAATAATTTGTCAACTTTTCTAAAACGTAGAATAATAATTTCAAATGAACATAAATAACTGTGCACAACACTATTGAATGTATGCGTAATAAAATAAATATAGGATTAAATAATTTATTACAAGCAGCCAAGCAGGAATAACAATTTTACCATGGGAATTATTTATCGATATAGAAAATAGTATTTTTAATTTAAACTAACCATTTATATTATATATACATTGATATCCAGCCGTGTAGTTCATGTGGTCTTAACCTACTCAACGAGATCAAATGACTACATTTATTTTTTGTAATCGAATATTGTAAATTTTATCTATTCCAAAATTAGTCATTTTTATAAAATATAACAATATATTAAATTAGCTGTAGACAACAGATAGAAGTATATTGTTTTATTCACTTTTTTTACCTAATCGAGGTAATTCGGCAAGTCACTTGTTTTCAGTGATTTCTCTTCGATTTATAAATATACAGTGATCAATAACTTATTCCCGAGGTCACGATAAAATAATCGGCGAAAAAAAAAATGTATAATTGGATGTAGGTATATAATATATTTTATTTAAAACGAGTATCGAGTATAAAATAATACACGCGATATAAGCCGACATTTTTACTTTCTCGTTTTTAAAAATCGAGCAACTATTTCCACGGTTACCTAACTTGATATTGAATCAAAAATAATTTTCACGATTATCCAACTCGAAGTTGGAGTTAATAAATTACAATTTAAAATTCACTTCACATATTGCAAATTATCTATATAATATAGATTTTTATCTCTCGAGCCAGTATAGTATGCAAGAGCGTATCCACAAGTAAAAATTTAAGAGAAAAACCCCAAATTCCATTAGAAATCAAAAACATTACTTTAATACATTTTTTTAACAATAATAAATAATTAAAGGTATAAAATTTGCATGTAAAAATAATGTATTGAAAAACAAACGTTCATTATATGATTATAATTATAATTATTATGTCATTTTTACGCACTAATTGAACACGCTTGAAATTTTTTTTAATCTTTTCCAAAATTATCGAAATATTTACAACTAATTCTTTATTTCTTTATAGAATATATATGACGATAATGATCTTTATTATGATAAAAATAAGAATTTTAATACAGATATAACACAAGGACATATATAGGTAATTCTATGTCACAGTTATTTTCAATTGACAATAACTGTGAAATAGAATTAAAAATCAAATAGGTAATAAATAATTAATGGTAATTTTTATAATGAATAATTATTATAACAATTATAACAATTTATTACTGAAGTCTTTTATTTATTTATTTTTGATGATATAAGTACAAATACTATATAAGTCACTAATTGAATTCGTGGTTAATTGACTCATTCGCCTTTAGGACTAAAACCGTAGGATAAATAATATATAGGTACGATGCCGTATAGGTATATATTATCAATTATTAAATAGAAAAATATTTGTTCATTAAATTCACTGCACCTATTTATATGTGGTCAGAGTGTAATTTTAAGGGAATATTTCCCAATTTTACTCAAAAATTATGACGATTAATATCTACAATGTTTTCGACTTAACTCGTCGAAAAGTATAAACATTTAAAAAAGTATATTTTACATAATTTAATGTTATTACAACACAATATGTTATGAAAAGATTTTTTTAAATTTTTTTTTACTTTTTGAATAACAACATAACCTATATAGATCCATATATTATGAAATATATAATAATGAATATTTATAAGTAGGTATATTACAAAATTGGATTCTTTTATTACAATGCATAATAATATTTATTTTATTTTATTATTAGGCCCTATTGGACTCAAATTGCAATAGGCCGGTTTTCACATGTATTAATACACATAAAAATATTTGGACATTAAACTCACTACACCGGTTAATTAAAAATATATAGCCAATGTGTATTTTTAAGGGAATATTTCTCAATAATTTGAATATTTCCTAATTTCGCGCTAATATTTTGACAGTTTATTAGTTTATACAATTTCCTCGACTTAATACTTCGAAAATTATTAAAATTTAAAAAAATATTTTTTACATAATTTAATGTCATAACGAAACAACATTACTGAAAAAAAATTTATGAATGACAACATAAGTATTTACATATTATGAAATACATTATAATGAATATTTATAAGAATATTTTACTAAATTTAATTTACTTTATTACAATGAGTCATATAATATTCTTTTTTTTCTTTGGACCTTTCAACTTATTGCTTGATTCAATTAATGGAGACAAATGCTCTTGTACTAAAGTGAGTTTAATATGTAAGCAATGTCTACTGTATCTAACTAAAGCATATTATAAATAATTAAATAATAAAAACCTAAAATGTTGTAAACATTACTTATATTATTATAGGAATCTGTGCTCTGGATATTGAAAATTAATTAGTATCACAAAATTAAATGGGATATTAGTGGTAAAGGAAAATGCAATCCTTGATCTATACTAAAGAAAAATTATTCTTCATCCATTATTGTTTAATAATCTACATAGGTAGGTACTCGTAAAATAAAATATAAATTGTGTTAAAAAAAATTATCCTTTAACGCAGCATGGTCATCAATAGTAATTTCTAGTATATTATTCATAATTTTGTTTAGTCAAGTGCCCACTGCCCAAATACTAAAAATCAATAAGAAACTCGCCACTATACCACTCTACACGTAGGTGCTATGAGCTTATATCAGTATCACAACAATAATAATATTTATTTGGTTATGTATTGTTATTTTAATTATTTAAAGCAAAACTAGATGTTAAAAAAGTTAAAAAAAATAAATTGCAATCCAACATTAGGTATATTACGAGTATATAGGTAATAAAACCAATGTGGAGGAAAACCACCAAAAACGTTTATCTGTTAATAATAATCATCTTATTTTTATTCGCTTTAGTTTGAATTTTTTTTTTGTCTGGTATCTACATTTCAATTCCCATAATATATTATGTTTATCTATAGAAAGTAAAACACAACCGTCTTTGAAACAACAGTTATGGAAAACGATGCTGTACGATGCCATGCCGTTGCGTGCAAAGTCGCCAGAGACCAGTGACCACGTCTACATGGACGATTTTTTTTTTTTATGTCAAACACGCTTGTTATTAATATTATTGTCGTCAGAATAGAAGTTATCGCGCACGAAAATAATACCTATAGCTATATTAGGTAGTAGGTACTATGTACACACACACACAAACACAATAATATTATAAGCTTCGCGTGTATGAATATCATGCTGCAGGTTTCACAAACGTTTACGTTCCGTGATGCGACGTTTAAGTTATACATAATATTATATTTATTTACACAAATATTATGTAGGTACAGTTGAATTCGACCGCTGATTAAAACGGTCAAGAACGATTTGCATGTAGTACGTATTAAGACACGGCGAGTATATATCGATTTGAAAAGTATTAATAAACGAGTACCTGCTTTATATCTAATAAAACGAAAAATAATAACAGTCACGAAATTCAGTTTGTTATGTACAATATTATTATTATCGCGATGGAATATTATTTGACGATTCGAAAGGAATACAATATATATCTACCCGTTTGATGAATAAGTACACTACGCGCGTATATTATAATAAATACTTTTATAATATGTATAATATATTTTATTACATGCCTATATCAGCAGAGACTGGAGAGAGGGATCTATATAATATTATAGTTTATTACACCGTATCTAGTGTACCTATATACTGCCGAGTCTGTATTCGTTTTAATTCGAATTGATACACGTAATAATAATAATAATAATAATAATAATATATATGCGATATACGTACGATTATGCACGTACCTCTATACGATATATAATGCGTAAAGCGTGTTTTAATTATAGAAAATAATTGGGTCGTCACGACCCCCAAAACCCTCTCGCCCGCCGCCACCGATCCCGCGTGGTATCAACACTCCTAAAACTGTACTGCAGTATACGATATATATGTATAATATAATATACCATACCTATATTATTATTATTATTATTATTATACACATCGACCGGCTATTCGATAATCGTCGATAGTCGCGCATACCGCCGTCGGTCCGTCCGTCCGTCCGTCCGTAGGTACAGCCGCCGGCCACGACTGCAGGACTTAGCTCGCGCTACGGGTTCGCCGCCGCTGTCCAGTCGTGCTGGTGGGAGAAACGAGACCAAACACACCAGTTTCGTACGATATTATGTTGTATATTATGTATGTATAAGCAGTAGGCACTAGGCACGGTATAGAGTGGCAGCGGACGGGTGATAATATATTATAAGAACGGCACGAACGCGACCTCGTCTGCAATTATCGATCAATACCATATAATACACCATACATACCGTATGATATATGTTTACAATCGATAATTAAATATTACGAGTTTGGCGAGCTTTCACGAATTTTTTTTGTTTTCCTACTCCCGAACGATGTCCCTGCGCACTGTCATTGTTAGATTTTTACTTGCGCAACAACCGACGTCGATGTGCGAAACAAAAACGGTATACAATACAATCGTTTATTTCTCAAAAAAAACCACGGAGGTGTCTTTATGACGCGATACTGTTATAATGACATGAATATTAATACTGTCATAGCGCATATTCATTGCGAGCACCTAATGGATACAATGATATGTTACAGCAGTACTTAAGGATTGTGATTTGAAAACACTTAAGACATTATATACCTATATATTATGTAGATAAAGTAGTATTCTAAGTAAACTAACGTTTTAATTAGTTCCGATCTTTATAGTGCCATTTTGAAAAATCTTCAATTATAGTATTATAAAAAGAGCATTCCGAACCGCATATTATTATTATTATACCATGGCAATCATTCGAATATATTTTATACGACGCTGAATATATTATACAAATCGTGATCGTTATGTATTTTAAAAATTTAATTTAGAAGATCGTATAAAGTGAAAGCTACGTAACACGCTGAACGATTAAAACGATTTATTAATTAAATTTAAATAATTTTATACGTTATAAAAGTATATATGCACGTCGTGGTATCTGAACACTTATAATGTATTCTCCTCATTAAGCTCAATCGATTACACCTAATTAATAACTTTACCCCGATACATATATTAAGCATAATAATATTTTATGCTTATCTAGTGTATATTTTGTATACCAACATATTATATGAATATTATTATAAACTCATTAATGTGATTTCAAAACAACTAGACTAAGTACGTACCTATCTCAAACATACCATTCATGAAATTGTCAACTTCTGGGATTGTTTTTTTTTAATTACTATAATAACAACGTCTCGGTGAAATTTCATAAAACCTAAGTTTATTTTTTTAAACTATATACATTATACATGGTATAACTAACAGAGAGTGTCAGACTTAACTTATCTTTAAAATATATTTAAAAGTATTATATTTATTAAATCCTTATATTTTATTTAGGCAGTATATATTTAAATATTTAATTATACATGATTATTGACTATACTGTTACAATATTATAGTCATCTGCGGAAAAATTTTTTTAGAAAATATAAAAACAATTATTATTGTTCGTGAAATTAAAATATCAAGAAAAAATCAGTGAGTCTCGGTCATTTTAATAAATGCCATTTATTATACTGTAGTTTACGGTATTGTATAAGTATATCAAATGTATAATCATGTGCGCTGCACTGCAGTTTATACGGTATAATATATATAACATTTTATACCACTATATGCCCGTTTGTTTAAGGTATTATTAGGTTATATATTTTTTTCTGTCCTTTTAAAACATCATTACTATTATATACCATCACGATTCATGAACCTCTATAATATAGGTAAACACGATTATATTCCTGTCGTTAAAATATCGTAAAAAATTACTAGTGCGGAATTAACGACGTCAGTAAATTTAGATTATTATTCGTATTCAACATTTTCAAACAAAACCGTATTTGAACTCAAAGCGCGCGAGGATGCATATTTTAAACTAAAAAGTTACTACTCAAAATAAATTGTCATTAAATTAAAAACCATTAAAAAATAAAAAGTAAATAAACAAATAAAATCCAAACACGCTGTATAATATACTTGACAATGCTCGCATAGAGAGTATAGACCACTTGGACGGATCTACTCTGCAGTTATTTTAGATTTGAAAGCGATGAATCATCACATTTGAAAACCGATTCTGAGTGGAGCTCGTTAAATTAAAAACAATATCATATATACCTATTGAATTTTGTGTTGAAAATTTTACGAGCAGAAAAACCACATAATTTATACGATAATTTAAAACAATAGACTCTGACAAATGTCAGTTAGTATTAAACTCGTTTAAAAATTAAGCACCATATTTTTGCAAAATGGCAAACATCGAAAATTCGTTAATAAATGTTTATTATTAGTCTTACAATTATTTTATTTTTATTCGTTATAAACTTATAAAAATATAGAAAAAATCAGATAACACTAATAATTTTACAATTATAATTACGCCATTTATTTAAAAATTTAAATACTTACGTACCTGCATATCCGGAAAGAATGTTAACAATTTCTACATTATAAAATGTATGTACAGAAGAGGTAAGAATTATAAAATAATTTTTTAGTAATATATACGTCTTTTTTGTCAACTATCATCTTGCACGTAATTATCATTTATTTATCTCAGTTACTGCAGTGATCCCTATTATTCCATGATAGTTATTACCGTGGTATACTTGTTACCTAATATACCGTACAATACGAGTGTTTATGAGTTTCTTATCAAATACTACATGTATCTATGAATGATTCAATGATATCTAAAATAAATGTGTTAAGTATTAAAATTAATTATTCTAAGCTGTTTTATCCACTCTAATATTAGTTCATCAGCCATCTCGAAAACATTCTTACTTCTTAGCTATAATGCGTTACATCAAAATATAGTGAAACATACACATGATGTCGTTTGAAGTTTGAACCGAGTACAAATATCTCAATTTTTTATACTAAATATATATATATATATATTAAAATTTATTGATGTAGATAAATAAAGGCGCGTTTCCACTGCATACCTACGTGTACGTGCGTAGAAAATTATTTTCTGTGATTGGTTGGCAAACATAGTAAGCTTTTGGTATACTGGAAAGTTTATACGTTCCAACCAATCAGTGAAAAGTACTTTTATGCACGTACACGTATGTAGTGGAAACCCGCCTTATAAACAGATACATATTTTGCAGTAAAAATATAGATTCATAATATTAAAATGAACATATTATATTATTATAATTTATATGACTATACGCCATATTTGCCCTATGGTGACAATATTTAGACAATACATATATTATATTGAAGGTTGGCCTGCATAATCTTGATAATGGATTAAAATATCAAGTCTCTCCCTTCTACCCCTCACATTTGGCCAAATATCTAATGGTCGGATTAAATCTCTATAATAACTATTTATTATTTATATCTAAAAACGATACCTACACAAAATAAACAGTATTCATTAATCATGACAAAAAAAAAAATACTTTTATGGTTAAGTGCAAAAAGAAACAATTGTCAATTAATAATTAAATACACTTTATTACATATTGAGACTATGAATTTTTCAATTAAATTCTGAGATAACAATGTATTGATTTTAGAATACTATGGACTTTTTTGTATTGTGTGCAAGGCCGTACCTTAGGGGAAGTTTTGGGGGTTCAATCCCCCCCCCCCGAAATTTTGAAATGA
>VUJU01000013.1:132629-157514 GCA_009835225.1 Aphis craccivora
CCGACATTTTTTTCCAGTGTTTTGTCATGTTTGTCATTGTGTGTGACTATCATCACCTTTTAAAGCAATAAAAACATTACGATTTTCAACTTCATTATCTTTCCTGCTAGAAAAATAAATCTATTTAGTACTTTGGATGTAAAAAGTAAAAAATATACTCGTATAGTTAATAGTAGGTACTTTGCTTGTTACATAATTTGGAGAAAAAAAATGAGGAAAATGGAAAAAACGATAAAATCAATTTTCTTATTTTTTTGTAATTCAAAAACGAATAACCGTTGACCGTAACCTACTATTTTCATCAAACATTTATACAATGGTCAATAATTATCGCTTATTGATTTCATTTAATGATTTATTGTTGTTTTCAAATTTACGCATACATTACGGTGGTTTACTCAATGGCAAGGTACACTCGAGTACTTACCACTTACATGGTACTATATAACAAAATGATTACTTTTCTGTTTTTGTATTACTTATTTATTATTATACACCTTTATTAAATATTTATACAAACTGTTTAAATAAAATTAGTTTATATTTGACTTAAAATATTCTTATAATATCTATAAATTATAACTTACAATATAATTTTTTAGGCCTATTGAATTGTCAACTTGAACTATTCATAAACAAGTAAAATATTTTATTTTAAAATGTTTGACTTATCATTTATTATAGTTTATTACCAATAAAATATTATATATTCATGTAAATTTTTAAATAACATTTTCCTAGTAATCATAATAATATAAAATCAAATACATTACAAAAATATTAAAAACGAAAAAGAAAGTTATGATCATACACTTGATGGTACAATAATTACGTTACCTATTATAAGAGTTCGATATTTTGTTTATAAGAGACTCAGTATAAGTTGAATATTTCTGACCTGTATGTCTAACTAGTAACTATAGCCTTCACTAGTCGTATACTTGGATTTTGGACACAAAAATATATTTTGAAATGATCATCAAATATATTATAATAATATATGTATTTATTTATTGATACAGGCAATTTTAAGAAAGGTTATTTTCTAAATATAAGTTGTGAGCTAAACAAGTGATTTTTTTTTATTTTGACAGTGCTTTGAAATAATTATAACACACTTTAAATATCTATAAAAAAAAAACACTGTCTATCTTTCCTTGATTGACAACTAAGAACGATAAAATTCAACTCATAAAAAATATTTAATTGCCATACAGCGTAACCATTTCAATATATTACAACTAAACTATATGAGAGAATCCAAAATTATAGATTATTAAGTTGTATAAATTAATATAAACAAAAACTTGTTTTATAATAGTGAATATTTATTTATGTTAAAATATTGTCTACTGTATATTTCAATATTTAGGCAATTATTAGAGTGAATATACATATATAACAAATTTAATGATATTTAAGCAATTAAGTTATTATTTTGATTTTGAATACACTAAAAAAAATATTAAATACCTATACACTTATTAAAAACTTTCGTATTTTTATTCATCACAATTAATACCATGCAATGGATTTTGTGACCAACCAACCAACCAGAATAATAATACACGAGTTATCAACAAAATGTAAGCCTTAAAAAAATTAGGTTTCGTGAGTCCAATGTAATAAACAACTATACATTTTCAACCCATTCATGAGATTTTAACGGTTTGTTAAATAGGTAGGAACTACGTTCTTATAATACCTATATATTGCATTTAGGTACATGTTATACTCGTTATCAGTTGACAGTTCAGCAATTTACTGATGTAATCTGTTGTTTTTGGTAATAAAGATAATAGTCTAACTTGAAATAAAGATTTATTTAGAATCTAGGCAAAGCCGTAACCAATTACAGCGTATAATAGTATAGTTATAGTCTAAGAATAATAGATTTAATAGTATTATAATATAATTAGTATTCGAGTAGTTGCTGACTGTTATATCTAGGTGTATATTTAATATATTATATAATATGTTTATATATTTACAGATGTTTTTATTTTCATTTGTAATACATATTAGTTATTAAATAACAATGTAATACATTAATATTATAATATTACATATGTCTAAGTAAATAGAAGTTCATATCGAACATTCATTATACCGATAATAAACTCATATTCTTGTGAATTATACAAACTATACAAGTATAATACTATAAATAGTAGGCACATAAAAAGTTATGTGCAATATGCTTGGCGTGTAAAAGAAAATATAACAAGTTATATACTTAAGTATATGTATATAGGGCATTTGATAAAAATTTTACAATAAATTACATATCTATATAGTATATATATATATCATAATTGATTAATATTAATAGATACTATAATTCATAATTTTAAATACCAACTTGTATTTTAATAGGTTAATGTTACTTGAATTTTTAATTACCTATACCGGCTACCTATTGCGAATCTGTAGATTTTCAGAGAAATATTTAAATAGACCTGTTGAATATTATTAGTGGGATATCGTTATTCTGATCATTTTTAACTAAGTAAATACAATATTATACGAGGATTCGCGTTTTATACTTATTTTATTAAATAATACTAAAAATTTATTACAATTTATATTTCTGAATTAAAATAAAATATCTAAAAATTTAACTAACAACAATTTTTCATTTAAATTTGCCCTTTTGTCATCACTTTAACTTGGAACGATTATAAAACAATTCCGTTAATCCGCTGTTTTTTATTAATTTTTCCCAATTATTAAAAAAATAAATAGAAATGATATACTATAAAATATCAAAATTTACTACCAAATACTACCCCAATGTTTTAGATTCAAGCAAATTTTTCACTTCAATACATAACAAACATATAAAAATAACATAAATATTATATATATATATAAGAATTAAGCATGTGACAATTATTTCGGTAAAATGGATAACATTTTGAATACTTTGTTACTTTTTTGAAAACAATCTTATTGAAGTAGTTTTGTATTTATCAGGTAAGCAACAAAAAAAGGTCATCCGTAAAAAATCACAGTTGTGTTATTTGCCGTTGCAAGTGCTAAACTTTACGAATCATAACTTTATATTTTTTATGTGAACTAAAACAATAAAAGAAAAAGAACGTAGGTACATATAAGAATAAAGGGAAAAATGAACATGTTATACATATCTTTTTTTAATTTTTATATTATATTCTTCTAACAAAAACAACTACATATTCTATTTCACAATTTATGATGTAACACTCATATATTTTAATTTTCAAACAAATATCAAGAGGGTTATGAGAACTACTCTAAATTAAATATAAATCAAGATATCCTATATAACGCGGGTGAAAGTTTAGCTTTAAAGATTATTCACATTTTTGGCACACTACGTCACATAAAAACAGTAAATATTAAATAGACGTACCCAACAACCCGTGATTCGAGGATTTTCGCAGTAGGGAATAATCACACGTTTATAATACGCCCAACCACGAATCAGTGAGCGTGCATAATGGATCACCTCATGAACGTGGCGATATACATCATCGTCATTTTAAAACCAATAGTTTCTTTGTTTCGATTCAAATTAAATTCACGAACTCTCAAACCTATATAATATATATAAGAGTTCGTGAATTTAACTATTATAGTCACACTAATTGTTATGGAAATCGAGCGTTACGCATAACTATCTAAAATATAATGTGAAACATGTAGGTAGCTCTTGCTATACAGTATACACAATTATTATTTTTATTCAACTTTCATACTTTATAAACTGTTTTATTATGTTTATTAGTTTGATATAAAATATTTATTATTAATTATTTACCTGTAACCACTTTTTTTTTTTTTTTATCAATAATTGTACGCATTATATATTATTATGCTTGCACAGTTTTGCAAAGGTATCTATATATTTTACAATTTGATTGACCTTAGGTAATTTTACTTATACTTAATGAGTATTTTAGGTATACAATAACTGCAGTATACAAAGCATATTATAATGCGGTGACGACTGATTAATGGTACCGCGAAGTAAGACGCGTGATATAACGGTAAAACTCTGGATAAAACGGTTAGATCTATTAAAACGATTTTTTTCTTAGTGTTATAAAACATTGCAGACTATGAGTTTTATAATTCAAAGTATATACGGACTATACGATATAAATTGTATTACATTGTGCTCATATAGGTATGACTAATTTTTAATAGAGATTAACAATTTGATATGTGGTATTAAAATGTATGAAATCATAACAACGATGTAATCATTTTTGAGTTTTAAGTATAATAATAAAAATAAAAGTTATTTATAAGTTTAAAACAACACAAATATTTTAATAAGCATCGTCGGGTGAGCAATTCAAATTGGTTTTATTTAAAAAAGAATAATAAAAAAAATCAGAACACAATCATATTTTTATAGAAAATCAATTATAAAAGTTAATAAATAATGAGTAATGACTTACGTTAAGTGACTAATACTAGTACTCATTTCTTTACATAGCTAAATTGATAGAATTAAATTCTTTAACCTGTAGTAGCACCAACGGTTTTTTCGTTATTAAACTAGTTTAAAAAATCTATATTCTTCAAAATAGAACAAATGTGTTTTTTTAATTTTATAAATTAATTCGTTATTTGCATGTAATAATATGATAACATCCACAGCTAATTTAATACAGCATACAGTAGTATCATTTTTGGGAATAATTGATGATATAATGTTTGATTATCATTCATAATATCTAATTGGTACAGCTATTATGCATATATTGAATGTAAGAAGTTGAAACACTCATTAGCAGTCATTACAACCATACAAGAACTTGTTGCTAAATTATTTCTAAATTCACATTAATGCATTTTATTAAATTATTAATTATATACTTATAAAGTTATAAAATATATTATAATTATATAAGTATAACTATATCTTTATGTGATATATTTTAATTAACAGTTTAGGGGATTTTACAAATTATTTTTTTTTATTTTACCAATAGTAAATATTTACTATTAAAATTGTGTCTTATATTTTTTTGCACCAGAATTATTAATCATAAAATTTCTATTCTATAATTTACTTCATGTATACCTACTTGTTACAAAATACATTGACTATAAATGATGTATTATGATTAAATATTATATTTAGTGTCATCATTTATACAAAATTGATGGACAAATACTTCGATAAAAAAGTTTAAATTTTATCTATACATTTCTAAGGGGTTTAATATAGGCAATCATAATGTTAAAAAAAATAATTAAATTTTTCCAATATGTTCAAAGAAATATCGAAGAAAGTAGGTACTTTGTACCTTTTATTGTTGCTTAATCCTGTTTTTTTATCTGATATATAAATAAATAATATACATTATATTATTATATTCTTTCAATCACCTTAAAAATCGCAAATACAAAATTAATTCATTTAATAAAAAATTATCTGCTTCCTGCTATGTATTGGACCATTATCTAATATAATAAATTGATTTGAATTTGATATAATATAATTTTTCAAAATTTTAAAATTAAAAAAAAAGTTTAATAAAACTATCCTTGTATTTAATTTTAGTAAATAGTGGGCTGACATTTATTTCGATAGAGAAATTACTTTTTTACAAGCTTACAGCCATTAAACAGTAACATTTATTTAATGATTGTTTTTTGTTAAAAATTCACTACTGTATAACCATTTTCACAACTCATTAATATGCACATTACATTATTTAGTCATCACACAGTAATTGTAATAATATTTAGTAATTAAAATAGTTTATATGTTCAATCGAATAACGCCTACTCACGCTCCAAATTTTCATAAAAAAAAAAAAAAAAAATAACAGACATTATACTTAAGATAAGATTTAATTGACGTGTTTTATAAAATCCATACTGTATGTGAAAATAATACTGTAATTAGAAGTATAATAAAATCTCCGGTTTGATATTAATTATAAAAATATTATTAATAGATTACTCAATTAGTATAGCTATAAAAACATCTATATAGTTACAAAAAGTATGCTTTATGAATATATTAAATATTTCTCTTCAAAATTCACACGCTTTTTTTTTAAATTTTCTAACGTATCTTTATATGACGTATATTATACTTGATTTATTCATGGGTATAATTTTTATCGCAGCAGACGAAAATTGGAGATAAACATTCATTTATTGCACCTAATATTTTGGCACCTTTATTAAATAAACAAAAAAATTTTGATATCGTAAATTTTTTTTGTTTTGTATAAAAAAAAATAATGATTATCTTTATCGAAAGCTCGATTATGCATTGTACATCCACACTCAATATACGTCTACTCCTACATGATTCTATAATACGTGAACACGCGTTGATGTTATATTATATACGCCATAACTCGACCTCCGGGTTGCTAATAAGGTACGGATGCTTGTATAGTAATAAGATGAAAATATATATGCAATTAAAAGATTTCGCGATCCTAATATTTACGAGCATACGATATAATGAACTCCAGAAGAAAGAAGTTTATCGTGTAGAAAATGTGAACGAAACAAAATACAAAACAAAAAACACGGCACCGGTCCAACGTGCGACCTACACTTATCGGTGATCAATTTATGTATTTTAGTTTGTGTTTAATTCATATTAATATTTACAAACACAAAACGTCAAACAATAGTTGTTACGAGATAGAGATAACCGATTAATGATTGTATAATAGTCTCTCGCAGCCTCATTGTTGTCACTTGTTGATTGATAATTTAGATAGGCACTAAAAAGTCATGTGCATATTACGACGTAATAAAAATGTATATATATAATTTAAGTATTATTTAAATTGTATTAAAATGTAAAAAAAAAATAAATAATGAAACGATTGTAGATACTGTAATTGTGCTTAATATAATCATCTGTAACAAACATTACCAATATTCTACAAAATGTTCACTATCATGCTTCCAAAGATATTATCTGCAAAATAATATATTATATTACTACGATAATAGTACGTCTATAAAATAAAAAATAACATACGACTAGGAAATAATATTGCTGAGAGAAAAATATAAAATAATCAAGATAGGTATATAAAATTTTTAAAAAAAAACCACATTATCTATAATTATAGTTAACAAACAAGACTCGTAAATTATTAAGTAAATTAGACTTTAGCGTCATCGAAAAATGTGGCCAATTAAAAATTCACCGTTATTAAAAGTATTAATTAGTATTAACTAATAATTCAATTAATTTGGAATATTATGATTTGAAGGTGATTTCTTAATTTAGGGTAGCATAGTTGCATAAGATAATTTAAAATATAATAAAAACATTCTTAAAATATCAAAAGTACTTGGTAATAATGTTTTTTTTAAGTGTTTAATTTTAAATTTTAACGGGATTCATTAAAACTGTAAAAATTGTTTTTTATTCGGTTAAAAATTCGTAACATTTTTATTTTAATAATAATTAGAGTTTTATGTATAGGTTAGGATTCTTTAATTATAAACTTCCTATTTAACTTTTACAATTTTTAAAATATTCCAATGATGAACTCATTGACGAGATGCACTTGAAACCAACTAAGTATACATTAAGGTATAGTAACCACATAAAGTACAATAGAAATATAATTTCTCAGATTTTTTTTCAAAACATTTACTTTTAAAATTATTTCCACAATTTGTATTCATACGTCATTTTTTATACGTTAGATACGATTTATAATACTTTGCCACCCTATTATAATCGAGAGTACACTGTACAATTTAGTGATGGGCATAATCGAATGATTAGTAATCAAGACATTTTCATAATCGAGATCATAATCACTCGAAATAATCATTCGAAATGTTAAATTGAAATATTGCCATTATTGAGAGATCACTCGATCAAAATAATTGAAATGTTTTGAACGAATAATCGAATAATATCTGGTAATGGAAATTATCGCATTAGTTATCATGAAAATCCCTAGAAAACAAATTTTCAAATAATCTTATCCAATTGGTAAGAAATACAAATTATTTTTTACTACAGTAAACTGTGAGTTATTATTTATTATACCTACGGAATGATAGAAAACATTCAATACGTTATAAATAAATTTATAAATTTTAATTTTGAATAAAATACTTTTACATGTTTTATAAATATACATAGTCACATAGATGTACATTCATAAAGTTTAAGGGTAGTAATAATTAATAAAAAACTGAATTTAAATAACCCATTTTAGATATCGAACAGTTCGATTCGAACTTTTCACGCTGTAAATACAAAATAGCAGGTGTAATGTTGACCAATTTCAAAGACTCAATAATATCATAACCTATATATTTAATATCTATGGAATACTAACACGGTACTCTAATGCCTCTATGGCACGGCTATAGATACTATAGTATCTATAGCCGTGCTCTATGGTAATCGTGAATCGTCTAATTCGATTTATTATATTGTTTGATTAAATTAGCATTTCGGTCTTTTAGTTGTGTAGAATACTAGAATCTGACACAATGGTGTATGGGAAAAATTCAAAATGGTCAAACTTACTCATAAAAAATTATAAATTTTTGTAACAGTTGCACACTGAATGCTAAGGTAAGTCATTTAAATATAAGTATAAAGGTGTAGGTCGAAAAGCCTAAGAAAACTCGTCAACCTCCCCAATTCAAAAGTTGTCAATTATACTGACATACCCGTAACTGGTGCCATCATCAACCTCGTTGCGTCAAATGCAGTGAAAATCACCCCACTGGTGACTGCACCAAACCTCGTGACACACCTGCCAAATGTGAACTTTGTTCCGGCGTTCATACCGCCAACTATAGAGGCTGCCCAGCACTCAAAGAAACAATTTATAATGATTATTCAATTTGAAAATGTACAAATTTAATTAGGAATAAATCTCCAAGAATTCTTGAGAATTAATAATTGATAAAATAAAATATTTTTTATACGTTAATTTGACATTTGTGTATTAAATAATAAATGTTCATTATTACCTACGTATAATATTACCTAAGTTAGTTTAATTTAAATCTAGAATTAAATTAAAACTATTTAATTTAAATGACGGATAACAATATATCTTAAAACGTATATACATAATATACATATAATGTTACCTACCCTTTAAGTTCGTTGTGTTCTCATAGTACTTAAAATCTTTTTTTCATTTTTGGCAAACAACATTTTTATTATCTGCATTTTTCTTAAAATGATTCCAGACTGCAGAATACTGCCTGTTACCAGGTCGCATTTTTTTTTTTTTTAAGTATAAACTGGTGATCTATATTCTATATGAAAATGCGAAAACCTGCTGAGAGCATATAGGGAACTTACTACTGAGACAAATTGATACAATATTTTTAATTAAAAAAAAAAACCAATAAATCGTATTTATCCAATTAATTGTATTAAATACTTACCTACTAAGAATGTGATATTCAATGCAATACAATACAAATATAAGAATATCGTATGGTATTGGTATATTCTATATTATATAATATATTATTATATTAATTAAAGTAAAAAAAATGTAAATTATACGATGTTGAAACAAGCAACTGACACGTACGTCATACATAATATCAGACCAAATGAAGAAAAGAAATCTAAGAAATAAAAATTGAAAATAAAAATGAACAATTAATATCCACAATCTAGATAATAGACATTATATTTTAATATAGTATCTACATTCTACATCAATTTATTATTTAGTTATTCAATGCGTATATTATATTATGATAAACGTTTGTACCCAGGCCCCATATATATTGTATGGAATATCTATATTTATAGAATATAGACTTAACATATAAATTAATGATTTATTAATAAATATTATAGTGTACCTATAATTTGTATTAAATATAAATAATATAAGTTATAACAACTTATAACGTAATATTATGTTAGTTCTCCTTCTCCGTACTATTTTTAATTTTACAGTTAATAGTTTAATACTTAATAGTAAGTTAATATATAGTGTGTTAAGTGTTTCATATCATGTATTATGTTTCATACATAGTCGATTTAATTTCGTAAGAATCACTTGCTGAGTAATATTAATCATTCGACTACCTATTTCAGCTGATTTCGATATTGAGAGAATCACTCGAGAGTTTTCAAAACAAACGAAATTATCGATTAAATCTAACAATCGAGTATTTCGAGTAATTTCTCTTGATTGTTCCCATCACTACAGTGTACATCATTATTAAATTTCAGAAGTTTTATAATTCTTAGTTCTTACAGTAGGTTCAATATGCGTTAAACTCAAGTATATCAAACCAAGTTTGAAATCCATTCTATACAATGAGAAGTTAAAAAATTTAAAATTAAAAATTCATATTTTGTTATTTTAGAAAAAAGTTCATACTTATATTTATTAACAGATGACTTGAGAATTTTAACTTAAAGCCACTAATATCAACTGTGTATTTTTATTTTTAATGCTATTTAGATAACGGTAATAATTGTTCAATTCAATAGGTGAGTAATGAAAATCGCCAACCGGTAACCTGCAGTTCTTCACTCATCAAACGTTTACACATCAAAAATGTTTAATTTAATATGAATATTGACTAACAATAAAACAATGATAATTAATTATTTTGCATTTATATACGCTTTTATAGGACATTTTATACACATATTTTGTTGGTGTTTTTAGTTTTATGTATTATTTTGTCAGCTTATTTTCCTATGGTTCTATAATTTCTATGTCCTCATCGTTAGGCAACTGCAATCCCGTACTGAACAGTGAACGACAACGGTAATGAATAAAAATCTGATTTATATATTTTTATATAATATTATTGTTGCAATACACTCCGCACCGTCGTAAACGACCGACTCGGCAATATATTGTGCGCGCGGCGTTAGCCGTAGGCAAATCGTAATGCTCTTAAGAAGAAAACCGTATGTGTAGATGATGTGGTCGTCGCGCAGGCGCACAACATCGCGACAACCATAATATATTGTATTTTATTTTATTATAGCATCGCGGACCGCGGTGACCACAAAACAACGACGAGTAGAAAACAACGCGCGCAGATAGCGCTCCCGGTACGGATACGATCGTCAGTCGCTAATCGCAGAAACGCCAGTCACCGTGTGCCGCCGGCTACTAGATGGCGTCAAAAATAATCGACAAACAAAACGCGTAACGTTATTTTGCGAAAAAAATATACAAATTTGATATAATATTAGGTAGGTATTATATTGTTATTATACACTCAAACTGTATCGTATTTTATTCCCGTCATTCCGATCGCGTGCACAATGCTGTAAACCGCCGCCGCCGCCGCCGCTGTCGATGTCCGACAACAATCAGTCACGATAATTACATACCATAATAATATAATAATATACAAAACCGTATTTTTTCGTCGTAAAAATATTTTTTTTTTTTTCATTATTATTTTTATCATTATTATTACTACTAAAACACGGTATAGTACACGCATCGAAATTACAGTGTGGGTACCACCTACTTGGCATAATATTTTCGATTGTCGTACTTGTGACGATCGAGTGCGATGGAAAAATCGTTACCTATATAATATTGTGGACACGATGATTATTACCGTTAATGCGATAAATATAAATGACGAGGTAAACGTCGAATCGACTCTGAACGATTCGAATTCGAAAAACGAGCAACGGGTGACGAAATCGCACGAATCGCGTACGTAGATAACACACACATATTAGGTAGGTACTACGCCTACTATATCAGACATTACATGTGCACACGACGATGCAATGAGGTTAAGACGCATAATGTGCTATACCTACAGTATAAATATAATATCTGCAGTGTTCGCAATTGATATTTGCGAGTGTTTTGAGTCCGCGAACGGGAGGACTTGGAAGCCTTGGCTTCGTTTTCCGTGTGGGCGATTCGGGTGCTTACACGAATAAAATATACCTATCATATTGAATTGGGGCAAAAAAAAAAAATAGAACAAATTCACTGGCTTGAATTTAATATACTCACGCGAGTGTGCTAGACTGTAGATTTATTAAATTATATTGGTAAATATATTTCATGAACACAATCGAAAGTATGCATATTACAAGTGTCCGTATATTCTTAATGAGTACGGTGCGAGTTTTGAAGGCTTATTTTATATTTGAGAATAAATCTTGGCGCGGGGCTTAGCCCCCCCCCCCCAATCACTTAAATGGTTTTGACACACTGACTTTAAATAAAACTTTAATAATTCCTTTCATCAGAAATGTCGTTCTCTTACTAAAACTTATTCACAATTCGCGAGAGGATCGTATTATGTAAAGTAGGTAACGATCGTGGTAAAACAACGCACTATATTATACGTTTTAACAAAAAACGTTCGTCTAAAATTGGAAGGTTTATTATTAAACATATTTAACTATAGACGATATGGAAATCCTAATCGTTCGGTCTTTAGTCCTGTTTATATTTTTTAATTTAGAGCGTAGACGAGTTCAGAGCTGTAATTTTAACAGTTTTTACATTTTTCATTGGTTTTCCGATATCAACAAACACTATTCTAGCGATTTAATCTAAACTTCTAAATAGAAAATTGTAAGACCTGCACGTAAAAACGTCTTAAACAGCCCTAGTTTCTTCTAACGCAATCTTTGGAATATTGTAACCAACATGTTACTTGTGTGCATCAACAAAGGCGTGGTGTCGTGGTGACGACGTTTGCATTTTGAAAAATAAAACCTGCAACGGTTGAAATATTGTTAAACGCGCAATGGCATAATGTAAATTTTTTATTCGCGAAAACATTCCACGCTTTCGTGATGATACCAATACAGCAGCTGATGTTCTCGATACAAATTTTAACGATATTTTCCGACGAAAAACGGTATAACTGCACACAGTACGTGCGCCCAGTATTTATTTATTTTTTTACACTCGAGTCGCGCGCGCATGTTTAGCGTAACGTATTTTTTTTTCCTTCGGCGGAAAACGTCGAAATCTAATTTTTTTTTTCCTCCCGCTCGGCAGTGTAATATACTAGAACGCCGTTCGACGTAATGATAATACAATTTCCGAACCCGTTCGCACTGCAGTGGAATTGCCACTCGACAAAAGACACGGCGCCGTTTTTATACGTCGTATATGAGACACGGATAAAATATTATGTAATTTTCCGACGTATACGAGTTAGGTTACGGCGTGTGCGGTTCGTTGCTCGAATACAAAATATTAACATATTCGCAGTATAGTAGACGGCAAAAATCGTCGAAGATTTCGGAGAAACGACAAAGCAGATCAGTGAATTTTCGCACAGTTCAAAATATGGTACCCATCTAGGTTACAAGGTGTAATATCGTGTGTGACGAGCTGCAAAATGAAAAACGCCAAACACAAAATATATATATATATATATACACAATAATATCGTATACTGATGACACGGGTATATAAGTATTACTCTACATAATATACTTCGGGATAGATTTTCAAAAGGAACTCTACGCACCATGTGCTGTGCGTTTTTATAGCCATTGTGTCGTTTACACTGCACAACCGCGACATTTTGACATAAAGCGCCAGCGTATACTTAGGCGATTCACAAACCGTCATCTGCAAAACATTGCTGCGAGGCTCGGTATTTTACCGAGTATGTAATAATCAACCTGTGTTGAGTAGACGTGAGCACATATAATAATTTGCAAGCGTATGCCACCCGAAAAAAAAAAAAAACGTTTTCTGCGCTCACGCATAGATTACGAATATTATACGAAATATTTTAGACGTTAAAAACTAAAAACCAATGACAACTCGTAAAAATTGAAAAATGTTTTTGTATGTATTTTTGTATGTGTCCAATGTCCATTGTAGAATACGTATAGTGAACAACACAGCGATAACCAATGACATTTTTGTGTTGTGACAAAGCGTGATTTAGACGAGTTATGCACTTGTATGCATGATGTGATATATACATATACATACGCATAGTAGGTAGATAATAGATAATATATAGCTGCATAATATTAAATAAATAGGTATACGAATAATGTTGAGAACAAAGGTGACAGAATGTCAGTTTTCTTATTATAAAAAATTGTTATTTTCAAATCTAATTTAAGAATATAGAAGGTATCTCCGAAATGTTTTATGTCTGAGACCGTAATAGAATTGAGTTAATTTATTTACACAATTTTCCAATGAAAATTTGAAAACTATACCCATGCCTACAGAGTACAGGTGTTCACAGACATTTTGACTGATGCGAGTAACAGAAGAAATTAAAATATGTATAATGTATATGACTTTTACCGTAATAAATATTTCAACCCCGGTAACAGTAAACTGCAATTATTGATATTGCATTTGAGCATTTTTATCTTATGAATTATAACCTTTAGTTCAAATTATTTCCATCATAACCGTAATTGTTGTTATCCCTTAAGGTATATTTAAAAAATAAAAACTAATGAGGATTATTAACGAATGTTTAAAATGATAATTTTATAGTTTTCTAAATATTATTTTGAAATACAACAAAAATTAAAAATTGCGATACTTACCCCACGCCGAGATAATCAGTTACTTAGTATAATATGTTTTAGGGTAAGATTTCTAATGACACATTGATATGGAATACGGACATAAAAATAATTTTACCGACATTTTACTGTAATTTAAAATTAAATTACGTTATTAAAAGTAAGTATCTAATATATTATAATATTATATAATAGTTAATGGGTTTTTGGAGTGCGTTTGCTTGTTCATTTGTATGCTCTGTAGTCTGTACCTATTTAAAAAGTACGGGTACAATTATACAAATACTGAGCGTGTTGAGTGTTGGTAGGTACTCGTCACGCTCATCTCAGCGCAAGTCAGTATTGTATCTATTATTATTATTATTATTAATACAAATTTGAAAGCAAAGATAAACCATCGAGTTTGAAAAACGATGCACTAAAAAAGTTCTCTGCAAAATGTATGAATGATATTTTAAAAATAAAAATAAGTGAGAATAAAAATAATTTATTGAATACAGTAAGAATGAGTCATTACTATATTCATTACTAATGACTGTAAGTTCGAGGACTTACAGAAAATATTCATGGCACATTGCACATTTATATTGCATACAATAAAACAAAATAAATATATGCAATTAAAAATATGTATAAAAAAATCTTCTAATTAAATAAAACTATTATTATCAGAAATACAGAATATTTATTAAAATTGTTTGTTTCACAATTTAATAGGTTTAACTTTGTTTAAAATTATTTTATTGAAAGATAATACTACAAATCGGTGAACATAATTTTCAACTTGATCTTTAAGTATAATAATTATAATTAACATGCATACAAAATATTTTAATATTTAAGTACAATAGCTAATATAATAACTGTAATTTTAATATTACTTTGATATAAATGTTACTTCATAGTAGTTAAAAACTAGTTCTTATTTTCTTCATATTTTCAAAATACAACACTTAACAAATTAAATTAATAAATCGAACATTTTTTAACTATTCAAGATATTAATATTATATTTAATTTCATAAGCACTGTCATATAAATATATAATATAGAATTGATTACATTTGTAATGTAATTTGTAATAATTTTTAAACTCAAACTATAAAGATTCTAAAGAAAGTAAGTAACTCGATTATGAAGGAAAAATGTATTTATTAAGAATTTAAAATTTAAATAATCAATAAATCTACGGAAGTCTAAGCATACATAAATTTATTTTAAATAATTTACAAATTATAGTTCCTAGTAATTTATATACGAATATATTATAAGCTTTTTGGATGTGCCATGTGATTATGATGTGAACTACATAATATAGTCGATACATATAGATATTACTGTATTAGGTACGCACTATTTCCCAAATAATTCCGCACTCATAAACAGTCTTACCTGTAGAGATACGAAAAATCTAAAATTATATTATTTTAGAATAATGTTTACTCATCTCTTTTTTTTACAACAATACAAATATAATATACAATACAAAGTCTTCAAAATTAAGTTTATAAGAAAAAACAACGTATAATATAAACACATTAAAAATAATGTAAAATACATAAAATATTGCAATTATAATAACTATATTATTATACTTTATAAAGTGTTCGTTCGTTTACATGAAATATTGAAATCTATTTTACGCACACGCAGAAACAATAAAATATACTTATTATTATTCGTAAATATACTAACACGATCCATAGTGGCATAGTTACTAACTGTTGTAGCCTGGTGGCCGCTGTTGGGTAGTTACTCGTCTCGCTTCGCTCAAATTACCATAAGCAAACAGTTTACATCAATTTATATTTAATTTTTTAATTTTAAAGCAATAATAAATTTTAAAGTTCAAAATTATTAACCGGAATGAAATTCAGGTTATTAAAGAACTTATTTCATTGTTAAAGTTTTAAGTACTCACAAAAAATAATCGCAAATATTACCTACTTACTATATATTATAATAAAAATACATTTAAAACCTATAACATAATAAATTATGCTACTTTAAAATTAATATATAATTATAAGTAGCCAATATTCAAATTGTAAAAGTAACAAAAATTATTAATTATAATTTATATATTTATAAAAGAAATTTAAGAACTACCTAACCATAACTAATATTGTGTTGTATAATTAAGACTATGAATAATATTATCATTGCAAACTCATTAATTTTCACTTAACTTAAAATTTTTAACGCCTTTATGAAATACAATTTATAGATAAGCTTATCAAGATATTTTAGATAATATACTTATTTCTACAATGAAATCTTACCTGTAACGGAATATTGCAAGACACTAACAAAAATGTACTATTAAGACATGTACCATTTATTTTTCTAGACATATTTTCTTCTTAGTAAATAAAAAATAAAATTCCATTTAGTATAAAAAATTTTAAACATTGTGATAGTAAGAATCTATTTATAAATTTTTACGCACTTAAAATAATTTTAGAATAGATAGTACTACAGTAGGTAATATAATCAATTTTTAAATGTGTGCAATATTTTATTTTAGTTTAGTAAATATGCGATTAATATACGATATATATATATATGTGAGTGTGTATTTTAGCTATGAGGTAATAATTAAAAAAAAAAAAAATTATCTATCTCTCATTTTTTCAGCTGGTATGAACTATGAATAATTAATAAAAAAAATAAACTTATGATATATGAATAAATGACTCACTGTACATATTGTCATTTTAGACAGTTGAAACTAAAAGTTTAATTTTTATTTAACTAAATCAATTATTATAGTTTAAAAATACTAGATAGTTCCTACATTTTTACTTTTTTTGATTGTTACTATTTTAAGTCGGGCAATATTTTGCTGGCACATGACCTAATTATTATTTTTAATTTTATATTTGATGGTCTGTTAATAAACTCAGAAATTAATTATCATTCAAATATTATTGGTCTACAATTTATCTATTATTAGCTATTTGTGCTAATAGATATAAATATATATACATACTTGATGAAATTATGATTTAGGTACGTATATTTTTCCATAGACATATTATTACAGCGTTCATTCCTTGATCGATATATACCTACTATAGTTCACGGGACCAATAATTGGGTTTTCATTTAATGGGTTTATCTTATGAAAATTTGAAATTACTTGTTAATAATAATAAAATTAATTTCAAATTTCAAATTTCAAATGAAAGTCGAGTTACTATTTACCACTTCACATCCCATCATCCAAAATTTGCTTAAGCTACTTATTATAACAACTTTAATTAAATTATGACACTTACCTAGTACATACCTATAAACTACAATAAATTTAATTGCTTTTATATACTATAAGGTTAATAACTAATGTGGAATACAAAATGTTATTTATTTTTATTTAATTAGAACTTTAAAACAAAATACAGATACTTTGTTATATCTAGTTGTCTATTAATTAATAGAATTTATTAAAATGGTAATTGTTATAAAAATAATTGCATGTTATAAATTAAAATAGGTATACATTTCCAATCTGCGAAATCGACTTCGAAAAAATGTGTTCATAGGTAATAAAAACATTTGATTATATAGGTAATATAAATTAGCAAGTAAATAATAATTATAAATTATAATACAGCATGTTTAATTTATCCGTTCGTCTTTTCCACATCAAGTCAATTTCTTTATAAGTTATTTTAAGCAATTATATAAATTTCTAAGCGAATGTTAACTTACTATTACTAAAGAAATATCCAGCATTTGTACCAAAGCTATAATAATAAATACCAAACTTATTAAATGTTATGTTCAAATATAGGTACTACTAGCTGACCCCGTGAACTTCGTTACCCGTTAAAAATGCCAATTCTAAAATTGATTCACTTAGACATTTTCATTGACCATTTTGATTCTCAAAAAACTTGTTCAAGCACCACTTTAAAATGCGAATTTTGTAAAATGCTTTCTTATTGCACACTAAATATTTTGTGGTACGATTTTACGAATATACCGTGTAAATTGTAATCATCGATCTATCATTGTTCAGACTACGTTTATCAGTCAGTGAGTTAGTCAAGTAATAATATTATAGTCATTCTGCTTGGCGTTGCTCGTGAGATACGTATGATTATGCGAGCAGTATATTATCATGTAAGCAATCCACCACGGATGGATTGTGGACCCCGCGAGATGTATACGTAAGTTTATAATATATAACCCATTAAGTTTCAAAGTTATATCAATTTTTTTTACTACAGTGTATAAAATACAATAGTGTGCCATCTCGTGGTTTTCATATTGTTATATTAGTCTATTGCTGTGATTTTGAGATTTACTGTGGATATTGACTTATTTCGCTAATTCTTATTTTTGTTGTTATGCAGGTTTTGACAAAAATATAACAACAGGTTTACAACTATTATATATTCAATCATAACCAATAGCGACCTTAATATAGTTTATTTCTTGCTGGACAGTGACGTCTTTACATTACATATCATTACATTTACATAAGTATCTTCTCTATAGGAGCGATTCATCAGTAAAAAACGTTACAAAAACGGGGAAAATAAATAATAATAAAATTTTACTATGGTTGCCGAAAATAAAATAATAATAATAATAGTCTACGTATTTGGCCATTACTTATAATAATTGATAACTCCTTTGTTTATTAAGTTAGAGAAACGATCAAATTCCATAAACCTTCTCAGCAATTAGCTCTTCAATTCAAAAAAAAAAAATCAACGATCCGTTCAGTAGTTTCCGAGAACACAGGCCTCAAAGGTTTACATTAGTTTTCATTTTCATATTTATATATATATATAGATACAATATGATAATAACTTATAATAATATCGGTACCGCGGTATATTAAGGAATACCTACCGTGATTACAACTAAAAATTGGTAATAACTATAATAACTTTATCACACGCATGTGTTAATATTGATTAACTACGTGTGTTGTGAGATAATTGTCTACATGTGATAAAGTAATATTTTAATTATATATTTATATGTAAATATTTTTAGAGTATTTTTAAGCCAAATTAAATCGACGTAGCTAATATAATATTATAGTAATTTTTTTTAAATTAAATTAATCTGTATGCATCATTCTAATGCACATTGACTAATTTTCTTCTAACTGGCTTTATTAATTCTAATATAAGTAATAATAATTAATCATTTTTCATTGGAGCAGTGCATACGTCATACTTATACTAAAAATACTGGACACATAAAATATCAAAAAACAGTGCGTATAATTTGTATCAGTTAATTGCGACTAATGAAAATTTAACCTATTGGAAAGATAAATAAACTGTAATGTTATGTTTAAGGTGGTATGGTTTTATTCACTGCAGGCTGAGACAGTTGTTATATAAATTTCTAGAGTAAATACTAAATATACAATATTATATTTATTTTATGATATTTAAAATTTCAACGAAATCTAAATTATAGGCATACTAAAGGAAATTCCATTACAATTTACGATATCTGAAACGTGGTAAACAAATAAATAATTGGAGTTTCTTTTTTGAAACATTCTTCGTTGGTGTAAACATTTTTTTAACTAGAAATGCATACCGGACATATCTTAAAATATTTTCGATTACATCGATTCGATAACACTACAACAACGTGTATTAAAATTATAACGATGATTGTATATATGTTTGAATGTTAAATAACAAAAACTGTAATCCGATACGTAACCAAAAATCATCATCATCATATTGTATGGAGGAGAGGTACTTATCGGACACGTTTTGACGAATGTAAAAAGTAAAAAGTAGTAGGTAGGTACGCAATAATATTACATGGATATCACTGATTAGTGTTTCAAACTTTTAAACATAAAATAGATTTTAAAAAAACTTTTTAAAACCTCATCATTTGATGATAAAATTTTTCGATTTATAAAAAGTTAAATATTTGGTTTAACTTTTTTGAACAAACAAACAATACACGATTTTATCGTTGATAATGCATAATTTTTAGAGTTTTTAGTTTCATGAACAAAAAATTATAAAATAAATCAATTTTTCTCTTTGTAGTATGCAGTAAAAATATTTCCACTTGAAGTAATATAAGTTACGCAATGGTTAGAGATTTGAAAAAAATGGCTAAAATTAATTTTTATATAACCTAAAGAATTAATAAGTACAAAAATTTAGAAACGTGCAAGATAAAAGTTTTAGAAAATAAACTTTTACTAAAATTAAATTTATTTTATAAGCTATATAAATTATTTTTTACTTTTTTGTACCAAAATGAATGTAAAACTCGTATTATAACAAATCAAAATTGTATCGGCTATTTATTTATTTAAATATACACTGAGATCTATAAAATATATTAGACTATGCCGACTATGGTCTATTAAACAGAAATATATTTGTGTTGTTTTTGAAATACTATTAACAGAACCGTACAACAATTTATATGTCTTATGTCAGCAAATTTAATTTACCTTGTTTGTTAGGTATAATAATGGCTAAAACTGTAATATCTGTAACGATTCATGAAATAAATACTCAAAAATAAAATGCTGATCGTTAAATACAATTTTAATTGTTTCAAAAGCATTTTAAATGATAAAGAAATTATTAATTTTGTTTGAGGATAATAAAAATATTATATTTTAGGTTCTGGTCGTAGTTGGAAATGTGATGATTTTACAGAGATTTTTTATTTATTTATGTATTGTTTCTTATTATTCGTCCATACGAATACTTTTTAGGATAAAAGGTGTGTTCGTTGTTCGTATGTAGCTTCTTTAGAAATTACCTGATTTCTGAGTAAGTACATAAAGTAGAATACTTTATTTTATTTCTCAATGAAAAAATTTTTGAAGCGTAAAAATCTTTGGAATTGTTTTTTAAAATGTAAACGCAATTTTGATATAGATGAGCAAACGTTTCATAATTTTCAATAATTTTTATATTAAACATAGTTCTATGATAATTTTATGTTTTTTTAGATTTTGTATTTGAAATATTTACAATTTTTATTCCGATTATTTAAAAATTGTATACTAAGTTGATCTTATAGAAATTTAGGTTCTTATTTTAAAATTTATTCAGAATCATTTCTTCTCATTGGAATTTGTCATCATATTATACTGGTACATTAATTCAGGGTTTTTAAAATTACAGTTATTGTTTAGTACTTGGAGACACTTTCAGAGGAACCATAAACAAATTAAATTAAAGGCTAGTTTTTTAAAAATTATTTTTATTTTATACAGGACTCTTTCTAATAATAAAGTTCATCAACTCATCCGTTACATATTATTGCTATTTATATGAATAAGTACACATGATTGCTTTATCTACAGTAAGGTACCTATTCTTAAAAATAGTTTCCCAACCCGCGTCAAAAAGTTATTAAAATAACAATAACTTTCTCTCTAATGTATATATATAGTATATACTTTTTTGAATACGTAATTATTAATTAATATTATGTAATTAAGCAAAATGTTTACGCGTGATAATCTCGGCACTGGGAGTTCTAAGCCCTTTTAAGCCCTCACCTTAATTGCACATATATAATATGTATATGTATATCCACTGTATACCATAAATTGATTTAATAAAAATTAAAAATTAAAAAGTATTTAGAAAATTAAATAACAATCTGGTTTTTATGTCATAAAGGCTGCTCAATTAATGAACATATTATCTCAGCAGATACAAGTATAGTTTCTTAAAAAAATTAACCCACTACATACATAATATAAAATATCTTAAATTAAATTAGTATGCAACTTCAACATTTAAATAAATTATTACTAGTTTAAGTGAAACTTATTTAAAAACTTGTTACTCACTTAAATAATAATTTAAGTTTTTATTTTTTTTTTTTTTTTTAAATCATTGTGTTGTTTAATACTTATTATTTATAAATAATATTCAAATATTATAATATATACAATATACATCTATACAGTATACATATTTAAGTAGTTCTTATATCTAATAATCTATAGTTTCTATCTAATTTATTAGAAATAGGTTTATTATTTATATGATCTATTAATTTTGTTTTATAATTTAAAACAAAATAATATTAAAATGTATTAAATTATAGACAAAACTTAAATTCTTTTTGAAAAACAATGTTTATGTTAACTAAAGAACTTTTCAAACCAAACGTTTTAATTCTCTGACAACATTAACTTATTTCTAACTTCGCAAATATTATAGTTAGTGCCCGACAACTTTGTCAACACTATACATTTGAAAAAGTAAAGAATTTCCGACTAATAAGTTTTATAATTTTCTCTTGTATTATTGTCTATACAATTTTAACGTGGTGCTCTATATCTCGAGAGAATTTAAATTTTCTTTTGAAGTATCTTTGTATTTAAAGGATGAAGGGATTGTGGATCACCACTGAAATCCTCAGAGAAGTTCTAACTTAGAATGACGTTGAAACCGAAAATTGCTCGTTTCGCACATCTCAATGTTGTCAGAGAGAGGTATATAGTCGTATAAATCAACTAAAAGTAGATAGCAGTAAAACGTTTGCATAAATTATGTCTTCGATTTTTCTTGAACAAAATATAATATAATAATAAACACTATCGTGACTCAAACATCAGCGCTGGTGACTATTTTTTGTAAATGTTCATTAATTTCTATATTGTCTGTATATTTATGTCAGGTTTATATTTTAAGTTATTTAATAATAATAAATAAATACTATATTTTAACGTACATCACATTTTATATAAAACCTATATGAGACTATATAACAACATTTACACATACTATTATGTATTTCGATACATGGTAAAAAAAATATATTAATTTTCCTTTTTTATACTTTATCAGATTCCCATGTACTATATAATTTTTTTATTTAAATTGTTAAAATTCTAAGTGAGAAAAATTCTTATGAAAAATACAAATACAAATAATCATTTTTGAAAATTAAGGCTCTTCGTTTTTTTCTTTTTTTATAATAATTATTTTAAACAATATCTATTTAGTTTTCGAAAATACCACCACCAGTCTACAACGCGTTAGTCGTTGAAAAACCCAGAGGATAAAAAACACTACGAGAGGAGGATGTGAACGTGGAGCAACCCCAGCCCCGACCGAATCGTAAACCCTTCTCTTTCGTCCCTATCTCAATGTATTCTATTCAACGCTCCCGCCGCTGCTACCCTTTTGCATACATATATATGTATAGGGGACGCCACCGGGACAATTATTAATAGTAATAATTTGAAAATACTATATAATATGATGTGCGAGACCCAACAAAATAAAAAACATAAATGTGATTTTAAAACGACTGCTACTCTGCCACAAATTCAAAAGGTAATATAGGTACATCAGACGATATAATGTTGATTCATTATGATTTATTGAATATTAGGTACAGATTAAATATTCCAGTATATACATACTTAAAATATCATGTACGAGTCATTATACTTTATAAACTAAAATATAAAACTATATAGAATGAATTTCCGAATGCAGTACCTCCATGTTTTTCTTTAATGCTTACGTAGGTATTTATTCAATTAATGATGATTTTTAAATTTTTTAGTCCACATATTATAGATTCATATTTGAATACCCTAAAATTTGTATGCAATTTAAAGAATATCTTGTGGTAATACAGTTTTTATTAAAATAGAACCACTATTTGTTATTGTGCATTGCTTAGAACATAACTTATTGGAAAATTTTGATGTATATTGTAAATTTGTAAGCCTATATTTGAACGAACACTTTATTGAGATATTAAACTTAATGTTCTAAATATAATAGATTTAGAAATATTGGTGCAATGATCATTTACAGATTAATATATTACAATTTTATTATTTTTAAACATTATTGAGCATAATAATAATTAATAACTAATAAGATATAATTTTAGGTATTTATTGCATAATTGTATGTAGTATATGTAAAATAATTATTAATTCAGCATTTAATCGATTAAATTTTTAATTATATATGCCTCTACATTTTCTAAAAAAAATCATTTGATTCGTAATTTACTAAAAAAGTTGGTGCTCATTTGAAGAAAAAAAATTAGTACCTATATCCTGTATATTGGGACTTATACTTTTCGGTATACCATTAATGTTACTTAAGAATTAATATTTTGTATAGAAATTGTACGCTCAAATGCGCTCATCGTGTATTTCAAGCTTGACTATATTATGATATGGCCATAGTTTGTTGTCAACATCGTCACTGTGGTTTGTGAATCATATAATAAAAAATATATGCCATAATATAAATATATATAAGATATAACTATCATTTTAGGTCACCTTTTATCAAAGTAAAATTGTATGTATTATTTAATATTTAACTATTTTATATATATTTTATATACATTATGATTATACACACACA
>VUJU01000013.1:157547-312083 GCA_009835225.1 Aphis craccivora
TATATATATATATACATATAAATATTATTAATTAATATATTATTCAATATAATAATTTTATTTTAAATATATACTTGTTAGATTTTTAAATGAACTGTTTTGATGTTATACTACTTATGAGGACATACATTAATTACTGAATATGTTTTATTTTTAAACTCATACGTTACATATAGAAACCAGGAAGTGAGTCGTTTATGTTCGTAAAGCAGCATTTCCTTATTTGTTTTCTTTTTAAATTTACATAATATGTAATTTTAGCTATAGAAATTAGAAATTTAATTTCAAGATTTAACTAAATTCAAACAATTATATTTCAATATTTTTTCTTAAAAAATAAAAAAAAAATTAATAAAAAAATAAATTTTGTCAATAAAATTTTAAAACAATAATGTTGTTACAATTTACAGGTTAAAGCAGCGAGTACATTATAGATTTTACAATATAGTGTCTCTTTCATTAGTTTCATTTGATTGATAATGATGATAATTTTTTTAAATCAGAATAAAAGGGTTATATACGACACTTTATTTGATATAATATCTTATCTATAGTTAATAGTTTATCAAGTTTTGAAATTTCTCATGAATTCCCTATATAATTTATAAGTATTAAATGTAAAGAAAACTACCATTAGTAAATGAAAAAATACTATTTTAAAATTGTAAAATATAATAAGTAATCACATTAAAGTTGATGCTCGAAAAATAATAAATAGGTTATATAAAAATATTTTATAATGTATACCATCCTTGTTTTTAAATAAATAATTATGTTAAAGTTCAAAAATTTATAATCATATAGAAATTTGATTTATTTTAGTAATTTATAGATTTAAAAATCATAATTAAAATATAAATTAAAAAATTTTATATAAAAGAGGTTTTAAAATATTTTTGGGCTAATAATAATAGGTGTAACTATATAGTATTTTAAAAATTTAATAATTTCATTCAATCATATTGTTTCATACCACCCAGTTATTTGTTTGATGCATTGCCTGAACATTTAATAAAAGATAAATCTTAACAGTTTTAACTACAACAGAAAAATCTAAAAAATCATTACTTTAGTTTTGTTTTGTTTCTTTATTTTTATATAGGAATCATCTTACAAAATCGAAAATTCATTAAAATAATACATTAAGTTAAAAATAGAGTTATATTAATTTATCTGAATAATATTTTTTTCAATAACAAAATATTAATTTTCACTTTAAAGAACGAAAAATGTAGGTAATAATATGTTAATATAAAGTACCCATATTATGCTAATACTTATAATGCTTAATCATAATAGTTAAACCATACATCAATATTAATTTAAATAATTTAAAATTTAAATAAAAGTATGTTTTTTAAATTATATTGATATGACGTTATTTTTCAAAGTTATAATTATTAAGCTTTTAACTTGCATATTAATATAAGATTATTTATACACGTAAGTATGTTTAATTTTTGATAGGTAGGTATGTATTAAAAATATTTAATTATTTGCTGTTTTTATAAGTAACTTTATATTATTAAATAATTCTATAAACACTATAATACATAATAATACATTATAATGCATTGATCTTTACTTGATTTTTATTTTACAAAAGTTAAATTCTATAACGCAAAAACAATACATTGTATAAAATTGAAGTTTTAGTACATTTAACTAATAACTGTACAAGTGTTTATAAAATTATTTCACTACGAAATACCGATTTGATTTATTTTGTCGTAATTTGTTAGTTCAATTGTTAATTATATAATTATTAACAATTATATATTGTTAATAAATTTTTTCATCTACAAAAGTTAGTAAAAAAATTTAAATGATTAATGAACACTTTTTTTTATTATTATTTAGAAATTTAACATTTAAAATATATAATATGCCACGCTCCATTCAAAAATGTTTTTTTTGAATATGATAATAATTAATATTATTGCGTTAAAAATTAAAACAATATTATAACAGTATCTTGTGCCGAAGAGACTAGAGAGTATACATGTAGCTAGTACTGTACCAAATCACTGTTTCAAATCCGATTTTATGTTTTTATATCTTTAAAAAAATTAGCACAATAAGAAAATGTTATTTTTGGAATCACAACCTTTTTAATTAGGCCGATGATATTATAAAATTCGTCTTGACGTAGGTAGTGATCTAAATGTCATTTTATACATGTATAGCTGCAACTCTTTAACATGTTATCGTTTTTTTTTTTTTTTTTTTAATCTAAAAATGTTAGAGAATCTTTTATATAGAATTACAAAATACTGATTTTGGTTGAACCTACTCTATTTCTTTCCTCTAGGTATTTAAATAAGAGTATTTTCAATTTAGGGACCTTTTACAAAATGTATTTAATAAATAATAATATAATACATAATACATAAATACATTATTTTTTTTAATTTACATATTTTCGAAATGTATAATCATGGCAACTATAACAATACAAACAATAATCTTTCTATGACTTGTACATTTTTAAGGAATTCTTATTATTTACCTACTAAATAAATATTTAAAAAGGTATTAGTCAATTATTATAAGTAATATAAGTAATTATTAAAAAATAAATAGATTAATAATTTTTAAACAAATAAACTATCATTATTTTAAGAAATTAAAAAACAGCATAGAGGCTCAAATTTTCCTAATTTTGTTAACGAACTTTATAAAAATAAACTAAACTTTTTTATAATTCATGATAAATAACAAAGTACCTAATTATGCAATAATAATATTTTAACCATTTGTTACTTATAAGGAAAAAAAACTATCATATGTATAATTAAAATTATGAAAATATTATTATCTTCCTATATATATTCAAATATAGGTATGTGTATAAATAAACTTATATAAATTAATTTATAAGAATTTAAGAAGTAATTTCTAATATTATGATTTAATAGACCCTATACTCATAGTCTGTATGATATTGTATGAGTTAAAATTATCAATATTTAAATAATAGTTTTGGTCACGTAAAATTACGTTTTAAAATTATATGTGACGATGATAATTGGATTTATTAAATATCATTAACTGATTCGTCTATTATAGTCTATGAACTATTTCCTTTAGCCTACGATCTGTGGCACAGTCATTATGTGGACCACTTGAGCAACTTAAACCAAATAATTTACTATCTCAACCATGCTTTAATATTTTGATGCGTGTATTGTTGCAAGTGCATAATAACTTATATTGTTTTGAAAAAACCATAACATTTTGAAAAAATAACTAGGTCGCTTACTCGCTTCATACAAAATATAGTATTACAGATATACAAACGGTATTACCTTGTTAATATGTTTTTCAAAACTGTTATTATTTAACATTCAGACGCCAAGGCAATATAGTTGAGAAGTTATTAGTCTAATGACAATATTTTGTTATTTTACTTCCTAGCATGAATGTATTTTTTGCAGAAAAGTGATTCAAAACTTAATTTACCAAATGAGTCAAATGAAACTTAAGATAATAAATTATATTTTTTACACAAATCATTTCAACTTTAGAATTTTTCAATATTTAACAAAAAATAGCATTTTTATAAAGGAAAATCTATAAATATTTTGGCAATTGCGTAAGGTTAACAAACATTTGTATAAAAAGTTATAGTAATATATTATGATCTTAAATTCTTAAATTATACTAATGCATTATATAATTGTTGAGAATACAATTTTTAATTTTTAAGTGAGTTTAAATCATTCAAAGTAGATTTCCCTATATTGACATAATATATAAATTACAAATTTTAATTTTATAGACCATAAATATTAAAATTAAAACAATTATTTTTAATAATACGACCTTATATTTTTCATGATTTTTTGAAAATTGCAAAAATTATTACTCACTACTTCAAAAAAGTTAAATAAAATTTAACATTTTAAATTAATACAAATTAAAATTCATAATTATTCGAAATTAGATGTAACTTTTGAATTAGTAATTTATGCAATTTTTCAAAAATGTATAAAAATATAAATTATATAGCTACATTTATAACATTTAAAAAACGTTAATAATTACAATTCCTATATGGAATTTTCTTTTCAAACTGAAAAATATATTCTAGCTACAATAAATCAAGAATATAAATAGTTTGATTGAATAATCTGATGTTCTTATATTTTTCAATTAAAATCCGAAACTATTAGGGTATTTACAGACTGAAAATGTTAGCTCACTACTAAGTTGCTACAAACTGCACTACTCTTGTCTTTTATCTTTGTACCTATGGACTCTTTTACGATAAGTTTGATGGTAAGAGTATAGTACAACAAAGCGTTCCAAATATCGTATGACAATGGAGTATTGACAAAATGATATGAGGAATGGGTCAAATGGTCAAATGGTATTCTTACACCATAGGTATCTTCACAATTTTTGTCACACAATACAAATATATTGAAGATCTAAGTAATTATAGAGTATATTTTCCAGGAATGTTGCAAATATATCGTCGAAATATATACTATGTAGATTGTAGGTACTATGTTTAATTATAATATAGTATATTTTCATTAAAATTTGAGACCATAATCGGAATTTCAAGCTCATAGTATACTGGCCAAGTCCTATGGAGTTGAATCAACTCGCGAAAGCTGACAAGGGCTGCAGCGGCTGGCATGTCAACCGTTATCGCCAAAAACACACATCGATATAAACGCAAACCTTAAGTAGCCCTAAAAGTGGTTACAGGTGGTTTTTTTTTTTTTTTTGATTAATTAAAAGAGGTTTATGTTAATTTTCATTTTCATTTTTAATTTTGTCTTTAATCTCTTTGGATAAACGCGTAAATTAAATTTTAATTTTTCTAAAATTTGCTGGGCTCCCAAAGCGCAAGCCATCGAAAAATATAAAGGGGTCACGATCCCTGCCCTATATATAAGTATACTATTTTATATAGTTTTTGGATCTGTTGTACGCGTCGATCGTGTAAAAACGACGGCGGCGATAGCGTTCTCGGCAACCACGGATACGTTGTGTATAATATAATATAATGTATTTTAACATTGTAGTTATTTAGGTGCGCGCAAGAGAGAGCGAGGGCGTCCGGCACGGTGTCCCGGTCACTGACCGACACGGCGGCGGTCGCCACTGCCGCCGCCGCAGCGTCAGCAAGCAGCAGCGGCAACTGCAGCAAGCGGCTTTCACCAACGTGAACATTTAGCTGCTACAGCATCTGCACCGCCGTCCACGGACGTTGCTTGTGCGATCACGAACGGCGTATATAATATAGGCAAATATTAAACTATATATAGATAATATAACAATATGATGTTATTCCGAAATACTGTTGAGGCGCGCAAAACAAACGTAAAATGCAGTTTTGAAAAAAAAAACAGAAAAAACGCGTCGACATGCATAAAAACCGACGCGTACGATGACCGCCAATGCCTCGACGATGACGACGGGGGCGTTCTATATAATAATATTATTTATTATTATGAGTCGTGCGCCGCAAAATAATATAACGCGACGTGTGTATATTATAACTTACTTGGCAAGTCAGACTCGACTGCAGGGCGTTATTATATTATGATATACATTGCAAAACCGCCGTGACGCTTACGACTTATGCGCGACGACGGACTTATCGGAGCAAACGGGTACGCGGACGTTCGCTGAGCGCCGAGCTCTTGGACTAGGCCCCTAGCGATTTTGAGTTTTTTACTACATCGAAAAACGGAACGGAAAACGATTCGGGTTTATAATGTCCGGGAACAACGATGTGTCACGACGCGTTCTGCGGTGCATTGGCCTGTGAGCTAATTTAAGTATAAGTAATAAGTGTGGCAAGTGCATCTCGAACGCGTACCCGCATATGAGATTGACTATCCGTTTATGAGTGTATTTATTCTAGATGTATATCATATATATATAATATAGCTTGTGATTGTAAATTAATATTACTAACTTACACATTACATTGTTAAGGCGGATACTTTTTTACAACGAACACAGTAAACAGGGAGAATCTTAACAAGACTATATTCAATCAATTAGTATTTGTAGTATTTATACATTTTTAGATTTTGAGCATATATTGATTTAACAATGAGGTTTTTTTTATTTTTCGTGTGTATAAGCGTACACGGTTTATAATTGAAAAAAAAAACGGTCGATATTTAACTTTGAAGATGGTTTTTTGCAGAGAATTTAATCAAGTTGATACTTTTCAGAGGTCAAAATAGAAAATGTTCTATACTTTTCAAATGAATCGAAAAAAAATAAACATTTAAGGAAAAACGAAAACATTTATGAATAACCGGTTTTTCGAAAAATCGATTTTCTTATTTTGTGTTAATTCAGACTAGGGAATAATTTTAGATGCTTGAATTTTTTACAAAATATCTGTATAAGCATTTTCTATTCATAGTATAATTTTCAAAATGTTTTGGTTATTTTTTAACTAATAGGTATATGAAGTTTTCGGTAAAATTTTAAAAATGTAATGCGAATTTTCTCTTAAGTCGTAATTAATGCAACTAAAAAGAAGATGAGCTTAAATCCACTATAGTTTTTATGAGTATTTTAAGTTTAAATTTTGACAAATTTCGTCAAAATCACAAACATTTTCAAATTATTTTGTATTAAAAAAATTATAAAATGTTAGCCGGTTTTTTGAAATTTTAATAGATTATAACTTATAAGTTTCTTAACTATATAATTAAGTTAATTTAAGAACAAATTAAGAGTATAACACTATATTTTTTAAAAAAACCGACTAACTTTAATTTTAAAAGGAAGTGGAAATTCACGAGTAAAATAACTACTTACTTCGTTTTTTATTTTATGTTTTTCAAAAACGAATAACCGTAAATACTAGAAATTTTCAACAAATATTCATACAAGCTTTTTAAATATATGGTATAATTTTAAGCTATTTATAGACATTTTTTTTTATATATAATAAATATTTATTAATATAAATGGGAGAGTTCATTTTCCTCCAAAAACGAAATACCGTTTTCCTTCAATAAATAGTACTTAGGTACATAATATTATATTTTATTATAATTTTAGGAAATTTCAGCAACAAATGAATACCCGTTTAAAGAAAAGAAAAATTAGGCATAATATTAAAAATTGTTTTACTTTTTGTAATGACATATAACTAGAAATGTCTCCGTTTTAAAATTTAATAATTGCATTGTCGATTGCTTCACAGCGTTTGTTTACTAGGTAGTCTTTCAATTTGTTTGGTGTATGAATACTTCTTATTTTACAATATATATTAGTATGAATTTGCTTTATAATATTGAGCCACATAAATATGTTTGGTTTTTCTTTATAAAAATAGTCTTTAAAATTTGAATGGAATATCTCACATGCATTAGTAGTTCGTAATAATGAAAATGATAATTCTACCCAAATAAGTGGTGGCAGTGGCGTAAATTGGGTGGTGCAAATGTAGCAATTGCACCGCCACATTTGAAATGTGGTAGTGCAAGTTCATATTATTGCACCACCAGAAAATTATAAAAATTATATACCTATCTATAATTTCTAATTTCAAAAGTATTACAGTATTTGTTTTACAAATTACGAGTAGGTAAAAAAAAATTAATTTTCGTGCAACTGTCGGTTTGTATATAAAACTTAAATCCTATTACAAATGGGTTTATAATTTGGTAAAAAATTTTCCGACAATAAAATAAATTATACTTATATATTAGTAATTGATGAATTTGAATAATTTGATGCTATAAGCTTTAAAAGAAGACGTCGACTTAGTTTAAAAAATATATACTTATTTATTAATCATAACAATAAACTAAAATATGTTTATTAGGATAAGATTTTCAAATTAAGTTAGCATTGGTAGGTTAGAAATCAAAATATTTCTTTGTACCACCAGAAATCGAGGCAAATTTATGCCACTGGGTGGTGGAAATGTAGCATTTTGTGAAATGTAAGTTTCTGATAAATAGCCAGCATACTGATTCACTATATTATTACTACTCATAATGCTTATAAAATCTTCAATAAAACATAAAGAAACTCCTTGTGGAGTTAGAAATGTGAGCCCAAACGTATTTCTAATCCAAGAACCAATTTCAGAATTTTATTGGAGGAAAATTCACATAATTTTAGTTGAAAACAATCCTGAGGAAAACGGAAACCAATCTTTTTTGGAGGAGGAGGAAAATGGATAATGAAGGAAAACGGTATCTCGTATTTGGGAGGAAAATACCTACAGCCATATAAATAGCTTTGCTTGGTCAAAAAGTCTGAAAATTAATAGAAGGTTGAAGATTCCTCATAAGTAGAGCACGGATTTCTATGGAATTGCATATTTTTTTCCTTTTTACTTTTTTGGATTTTTGTTAGTTATCTTCACAAATCATATTAATTTGTACCTAATGGTTAATTTTTTTTTTGCATATTTTTGTATATTTATTGGTTATTGCATATTTTTACAAAATTCTAAATGTATTGCATATTAAAGCAAAAATTAAAAAAAAAATAGTGTAAAATAACATTATGTCAAGTAGAAATAGGTATTAAAAATAATTTTGTTGGCATTAAATAATAACCAGAGCGCGGATTTATATGCAATCACTTATTATTTTCTTTTTCACTTTTTTGGATTTTTTCAGTTATCTTCATGAATCAGAATAATTTGAATCTAATGGTAAAATTTTATTTTTATATTTCTGTATATTTTTACAAAATTCGAAATATATCGCTTTTTAAAATGAAAATTTTATATATACTTAGTTTATTTAAGTAATTTATTGTATTTAAATTATTGTAAGTTGTTTGATTTTTGAATTTTATATAAATAAAAAAAAAAATTTCGAATATTTTTCTGATTTTTACTGCATTTTATATGGCATATTTTGATACTTTTATATACATAAAAATCCGTGCTCTACTCAAAACTAATAAATATTTCATACGGAATCAAAAAATTTAAAAATCATATACACTGCAATTACCACAATTTTACTTTAAACGTGTAAGTTCAATTCTGGACAAAATTAGATATTGAAACGAAGAAAAACAGTTTTAGTTATTTTTCAAGAGAATTGAAACTTGTACACATTATATGATTATATATTTATATTTTATACACACAATGTCACAATATATCTTTTTCAGTTCTTTTTTAAAATTAATTTTATATGATATTGCCGAATACCTTTTTATATCACGAACTTTTTCTCGTAGCTCTGAAACAGTATAAGTCCGCGAAAAAATTATTATAAAAATATACACTATGGAAGGAACTATGATAATAACTAAATACTATTATATGGTATAATATTATATAATATAATGAATGCAGTTTATGTAACTCATCAAGCTACAGTAGTACAAAAATACATTTCGTAAATAGAAATATCAAAAAATACACTGTACAATTTATTTCGTGATGTAGGTACTTATAACTTAAAAGCCGACAGACCATCAGAACCGTTTTTCGTACGCGACTATATTTCATTGAATTCAAATTGAATACATTATTGAGGACTTAGATACTCGATGTGTACGCTCGTCACATGTGACTGTACACCGGATTACCTACTTTTAACTTCTTTCATTTTATTCCTATCCGGATGTTATTTTTAAAAGTTCTCTTTTTATACATGAACATTTCACTCGAAACGAACAATTATTCATATAGTTAGCTAATATTTAGATTGTGCAGCAGAATTCAATTGGGTCTTTTTATAATTTGGGACGAGCATTTCTCGCCACATGCGATTCGCTCGATGACACACGACAACCCGACCATCGGTCACAATCGTTCAGGTAGGCATAGCCCGTACGGGTACGTTTTACGCTGTCGTATTGTGAGCGCAGCAGATCAAACGACGGGTTGTCTGGTCGCCACTGGTCATCACCGCGGCCAGCGAGTCTCGGGGCTCTGCTCCGCGCGCGGTTTCTGCTGCCGGTACGACGATGGTATCTCGCGCGCCGCACCGCCGAAACCCGCGGAGGGACGAGGTCCCTGCGCAGCGGTGGTGCGGAGTGACGGCCGCGGTCATGGACGGAGACGGAATTCGGAAGAGCGAGCGAGAATACCAGCGAGCAGCCGGAGCCAGAGCAACACACTTCGGGTATACACGCCGCCCCCATCAGCCGAGCGGCGGCGGAGCGGCTATATAATATAACAGCGGCGGCGTTCTACAGCCCGTAAACGGTACCACCGCCCTCCGCAGCACCGACTAACGCACATAATATATATACTCGTGTATGGGTGTGCGAGTGTACGTATATATATATATATATATATATATAGGTATATATTATATACAATAAACGTGTATATATATGCAGCTCGTGCGTTAGGGCCCTACGGTCCTATATAGCCCCCCCGCCCGCCGACCGACGGTAACTGCGTGGCAGCTGCATCACCGCGCGACCCACCGCCCGCCCCGACGCTATACATAAAGAAACTGTGGGGCGACGGTGGTAGCACCGGTGATGGTGTTGCTGCGCCGGAGGGGGGGAGGACTGTGAACGGCGCGCACCGGCGGCGCTGTTATGGTAGTTTACTACTACTACGCGCACGCCGTACCACTACAACCATACAATATTATACGTCCGACGGCGATGAGATGGGTGGTGGGTACGGAGGGTGAGACGGGTGGTCGAGAGCGGCGTGTGAGCGAGAGACGGAAATCCAATGGGCGGACGGGCGAGTGGCGGTGTCGTCGAGTGGTGGTGGTGGTGGTACGGTCTGCGTATATAATATATATCGGCGAACGGCGGGCGGGTGGCGACGGGTGAGAGAGAGAGACAGGACGCCGAGGGTCGGGCGCGCGCGTGGGGGAGAAAGAGAGCCATAACGGAAGAGGCGAGAGGGTCGGACGACGGTGAGACGGGAACGGTGACCGGAGAGAGTGAACGGGTGCGAGCGAGAGGGGCCCGACGAACCGGTGACGGGAGTCCGAACGAGCGAGACGGAGAGAAACGACCGTGTGTTGTGTTCTACTACTACCACTACGGTGTACGACGACGATCCACCGCGCCGCCGTTCGAACTATCGCCGTCGCACGGTTTCCAACGGCGTACTCGGCCGCGATGCACAAAGCAATAGTAGAAGTAGTAGTGGTTGCCGCCGCCGCGTACTAGTAAAATATTATTATTATTAAAGCAGTGCAGCCAACACCCGAATGCGCGCGCGTATAAAACCATAAACGCGGCCACGAGCGCTCGGCCCACAGGACGCCGCTTGACGGTCTTGATGATGTATCCTCTCGCCGTTGCACCACATCGCCACCACTCGCTGCTGTTGCCGTTGTTGCTCTATCGCGGCGGCGGCGGCGGCGGCAACGATGACGATAATTTTTAAATTTTAAACCGTACGCCAACCAACGCGTCCTCAACCGAAAATTGCCATTTTTTTTTATCGTTCTCTCCGCTTTTGACCTATAACGTCACGACGAATAACTAAATTGGCCAAAAAACACTCAACGATGTAAACACCGTCATCCCGAAACTTGTAATATAACTGATAATATTCATATTCGATGCACCGAAATTGAAAATTAGGCACGACCATTATAATATTATTCTCGTCTTAGGACGAGATAGGGGAAAATCTACATTTGAATTACCTATACCACACACACACTTGGGTGGTCGACGAGGATCGGTGTCGACACTGCGACGCCAGCGCGTTGCATTATACTATTATTTTCTTAAGGATTTAAATATTTTTTCGGATATCTACGAATATTATTTTTATTATTATTATTATTATTTATTTATACACCGAGCCTCACGAACGTTGTTATACGTAATCCTCTGCCTAAATAAATTGATCGCAGCACTGCACCGCCGCCTTCGCGGTCGTTACGTAAAATTCGATTAATTACGGAATTCAGAATTAGAGTTGCGTCCCAAAATCCATTTATGATGTAAATTGCGGCCCCGGGGGTTTTTTTTTGTCATTACAATTTATACATAAGTTGTCCAATGGTTATTTTTTTTTATAAATCCGTACGAATCGAGAAACATATTTTACAATAATATGATTTTTTTTTCAGTTATTTCAGCCTGTTATCATTTTTTCTGGTAAAATAAACGAACCGAAACTTTTAAAATACTTAAAAAAAGTACCTCATACCTATCGATTTTACATTTTATTTATTTAAAATTCGCTATAGATTAAGTTATTTTTTTATTTTTCTCATAATTATATCAAGTTCTTGGTAACAAGTATTAACTGCCAGAAAAATTCAAAAAATAAAAAGTTGGTGAAATTTACAGTTGAACATTTCTGATGGAAACAATTTAAGTTAGTCAGTTCAGTTGTATTAAAAAAAAATAATAATCTTATCTCTAAAAGAGACTTGACCGATTTTAGTTACCAATTAGTTTATCAGTTTATGATAATTGGAAATCATTTTCAAAATATGCTAACCGTTTTTGAACCAAAGATAGAATCTTAAAATATACAGGTAACATGTTTTCTCACAATTGTATTGTTAATATTGTTATACACTGTAGTACTGTACAATGTATACATTGTATTGTATTTTTAGATCTCAATAATAGAAAATATAATACAATGTTAAGCGTATTATTCTAAATATATACAACTGAAAATTTTAAGTTTTTGTCTGATATATAATATAAGTAATATGTATATATTAATATATTATACGAAAACATTGTCAATGTTCAGTATTGTTCACACAATTTACGATTCTTTTAAAAATGTCTAAGGTAGCTATATCAAATTGAAAATATGTAACTTGTACTTTGAACTAGGTATACTATTAATAATACATGAAAATGCAACATGAAGTAATAATATATTATGTATGGCGATAACCAATATAATATCATATATTCATATTAATAAATTTACTCTACCTATATAGATTACAGACTGTAACAGTAAAAACCTACAGATGTTATTGTTTAATAATATGCATTATGCAATGACTTTTATTTCAATCAATTTTGAAATTTAAATAGGTATTAAGTGATAAATGTACAATATTTATAAAATAATTGATAGTTATGTATTGAAAAATATATTTAATAACTTTTTTTAAAAAAAAAGGTACCTATTACACAGGTATTTAGTTAATTACATTTATTTCTGTTAAATCTTGTATATTAAATAATTATTTAAATTGTCCATCTTCTGTAACCTTAACTTGGTTGTCCTATTACTTTTTATTTTATTATTATGGCTTATGAGTCATTTATAAATGTTTAAAAATAAAAGTCTATTGACTTTAAGCACAGACTTACACTGTAAATAGTATAATTATTAATTATATAATGATTATACAGTTGTTGTTTGGACTAAGGTAATTTATTGGATCATAATTTATTTTAACAATAAACGTTACTATCTTTTATCAAGGTAATCGAAGTAAACTGAATTTCTAACACACCGATCTATCTGTATTCTGTCTAAAGTTTAAATTATAATTTATTTATATGTACGTAGGTAAGTCAGTATTTTTTTTTTTTGCATTTTCTCATGTTTACAGTTTAAGATGTCAAAAATGGTAAGAAGTTAATGCTGCAAATTTGAACCACATATAATCTAAATATTTTATGTTTTCAGGCGTATAGCTTTACGGAGTCCTACAATAAATTTGATGAAAAATTACAAATTCTGGCCAAATGTGTTCCATTGGTCGAATTGTAAATAATTAATACTACAAAATTGCGATATTGCAAAACCTACAATGCTTCTGGAAGTTGTATAATAAATCGTTAATCATGTTATATTTTTTTATTCGGAAAACACAATTTTGAACAGTGACATCTTAATAAAGGTCTTATATTGTAGCTTCTATATGTTATTGTAATATATATATAATATATATGTATTATGTTGTTATAATATTTTTGTATTATAAAAATAAATCATATAATTGTATACTGATTAAAAGTTATTTTTAAAATGTTGATTAATTTTTTGAGAAAATAAAATAAATTATATATCCAAAAAATTATGATCAAAAAGTTTTGAATGAAGTGTTTTTTTGTGTTTCACAATAATGGTTGTGTTTTTAAGTCTAAATATAGATTTTTAAATATAAAAAGTATTATTTTATTTTTAAGCGTATTATTCGTAGAGAAATGTATAATTTATTTTTTATACATGTAGGCACAATGACTTGAATGGTTTGAACTACAGTTCAAATGTATTTTTAATTCTTTTATGAATGATTTTAAGTCAATAGGTATTAAGTAATAACAAATGTTTTTATTGCATTAAATGAAAAAACTTAAAAGTATATAATACAAAAAAAAACCTTTAAATTCAGTTTATAAAATTGTTTTAAGTATTTTAAATTTAATAATTTTATTTTTGAAGCGAAGCAATGAATAATTTGGTTTTACAATGATGCATGTTTTTTTAATTAATTAAAGAATTTTGTTTTATTTCATAATCTTTTGAAGCAGTTTCTATCTTCGTACGTGGTTTCTGGTAGCACAATGAATTGTTTCTGCTTTGTTAGGTCAAAAGTACAAATTCCCAGTGCTTTTCAAAATAATCGGGAAACCCCGAACGGGATTATATTTTACATGGCATTAGTTTTCAACAAAATCGATTTTGTTTTTTTTTTTTGTAATACAAATATTAATAACCTTGGAGACTTATAAATTTTAATGGTCACCAAATATTTAAATTAATTTTTTTAGAAATGATATAGTTTGCAATTTTGTTTTTTGTTCAATAAGCTTGTAAATCTTCTATAAGGTTTCTTATAAATTCTTCTTATATACATTTAAAATAAGGAATATACATGAGCAGAAATTATTAGATTAGGGTTTAAAATGTTTGATTTTAAAATTTTGACATCATAAACAATTTTAATTATTTTGTAGTTAAAAATTACACTAATTTATGCTTTTAATACTAATTCTTGAAAAGATTCTTCATACTTTGTTTTAAGTTTTAATTTTTCAGATTAAAATAAAAGTTAAACTTAAGACGCATTCTTTTTTGTGAACATGAAATAATTTTTAGATAGTTTAATATTTATACAAAGAATGATGATTTTTATTCTGATTATATTGTATTTCAAAAAATAATTATCCTAGAAACTTGAAATATTTCAATATTTTAAAATTTTTTTTAAACAATGAAAATTACAAAATTGATTTTTACTAAATTTTAGCTATTTATAGCGTTAGGGATTTAAATATTTGAATTTTATAGTTTTTTTTATTTTTTTTAAATAAACTGATAAATATTATTTTCCTATGTCGAAAGGTTGTAAATTGAATACGAGTTCTCGGAGTTCTTCATATTAAGTTGTATTTATGGTAAATTTGACAATTGGAGTTTCAAATTTGATGATATTGGATTCAACGAAAAATGACAAGAAATATTAATTTTAGAATTGAAACTATGTCTACTTATATTATTATATTTTTATATACTTGTTAGTTATTACTTATACGATGAAATTACCAAAAAAAAATTTATATTTAAACTAATTTATTATCTTTTAAATCATGGACCAATAATAATTTATTGTTCTATATAGTAAATCGATATTTATTTATAAGTTATAAGTTTATAATTATTATATATTACATAATATACGATAAATAATATAATAATAAGTCATTATTTTGTAACATATACGATGTTTTTAGTAAAAATTAGTTCAATTTACTATTAGTCAATTAAATTGTTTATATTATTATACATAAATGATAAAATTTCCTTTAAAATAATATTATATTATATACCTACTCAGAGATGCTCAGTATTGTTTTTCGTATGTAATAATTAATAAACATTTATTAGGTATTTATCATTGAATTCAAATACGTCCATTAAAATATTACATTATTGACCTACTCAATAATAAGATACACTCGACATTTACTGAACAGCAATGAGACTTCTTCGGTTTTTTGAAATTTATTTTTTCTAGTATGTTATTTTATTTAATATACAATTTAACATTTATACAATACAATAAATTATCGTTAACTGTGTTATATATTTAAAAATCTTAGGACTGTATTGTATGCTATAATTTTTGTTTACAACATTAAATAAAATTGCACTACATTATTAATTAATCAGTGAATTATATCTTAAAATGTTTATACCACACAATCTGATTTATTAAATGCTAACGTCTTTATTTTGTACACCAAACAATCATTAACATTTAACATTTATAAAAATGTCACAAGCTCTTCAATACGACTATACATCCTAAATATAATAATATAATATACCTAGTAAGTAGTAATAAACAATAACGTACAAGCTGCACTCGAAATATTTTTTCGAATACGGTTGCTTTCAAATAATTTATAATAATTATTATTGTTCTGCAGACTGCAGTTTACAATGCACTATCAAGAACTAAATTGAGCGAACCGAGACGAGTGGCCGACAACACCCAGTTTCGGTATCTGGGCCGCTTTTTTCATAATTAAAAATTTATTATAACTTATATGTATTTGGTAAGTAATGCGATTATTCGTCGTGATTAAAATAATATTTTAAACAATTAATACAATAATTGTTTGTGTTGTATTCCGTACGATAAATTAACAATATTGAAATTACACAAATGGGTTTATTTTAAATTACAATATTGGCCATTAGGTGTATAATATGTATACCTAAGTATGGCGAGCATGTATAATATTACGTTATTACGTATATCTTAATATATACGGCAACATCAACTGCGGCGCATTGCCATCGAATGTCCTCGGACCAAACCAACAGTTTTAATTAACAGGCCCTCGGAAACGACAATGGTTTTTACGTTCTGACTTCCAATGTCTTTATTCGCTGCGCAGTTAGTTGGCCAGTAAGAGATAGTATACCTACCTATCTACGAAACACATTTTATATAAAAGTATATTATAAAACGACGATTCGGGTAAAAATCGTTTGCGTTTTTCACATTTTCATTTCTCCTATATACCCGTGCCGCTCTCGATACGGCGTGCACGATGATATTGGAACGAAACGAGCGGTGTGATATTTATATAATATAGAACGTTCTACGCCGCTCTCTTTGCCGCGTACCATAGCGGAACGTCGTCGTAAATAACAAGGTGGATGGCGGCGGCGTTTCTAATACAGCTGATAATAATATTATTGCGAGTTCGTTTTTTATAAAAAAAAAAAAAAAAAACAGTGTACTTAGAACTCAAACTTTGCGCTTTCAAGACGATTTAGGTAACTACATTTTTCGTATTCGATTACGGTCGATATTGTCTGTCGTGTACAGAAAGAAAAATTTGATTGAAAAATTTAGAGGATAGACAATTTTAATATAAGGCTATCAAAAGTCAAAACACATACTAATTCATTCGGTTTATTCTAGCTTTTTGTTATTACTATTACAGTGGCGTGAACGCATATACCACCACCTACCACTGTGTTCGTGAAACAACGTATATGGGTAATAATTAACATAATGCATGTTGCAGGCGAGCTTTTTTTTTTTTTTTTGCTTTGACGCTCGTCCATCGAAAGTCGCCTCGTTGAAAGCGCTTATTCACCGGAAACACCAAATTCCAAAATTGTCAATTATACGACCATAATAATATTATGAGGGAAGTATAGAAATTCAAAAATCCAGCATTAATTGCACTGCTGTAAAAAAACGTGCCAATTTAATATTTTCGCGAAATCGGATCGACCGACGATCGCCCTTAAAGGCGGGAAATGTTATCGGCATCGTCCCCGATATCGCCGTAAGGCACTGCGCGTCGGGAAATTCCGGCGGCAATTGCGCGTTCGAGAGAGCACGCTGGTCCGTCGCGCGTATTATGAGGTGAGGGGACGCCGCGGCCGGGTGGTTATATAAACTTATTATTATTATTTGTTATGTGCGTCACACGAGAGACGTATAATACGCGGCGGATGACTCATAGGTTCTCCTCCGACAGATTTTTGTCGCGTTCGTGCCCCGGTGGTTCGCGAGGGTGAGCGCGGATTCGCGGCAGCAAAAACCGTTCACCCGCGGTGATCCGTCACCCTCGTTTCTACCGCGCGCCTCCGCGATATAAATAATATCATAATATTATAATACGACGTCGCGTATTTTACAATATTATCATAACTTTTCGACGGGAAACGTCTGAAACGGTTTAACTCGTCGCCGCGTTTCCGAGGCGTAACCTATTCGGAACGTCGTCGTGTACGCGTTACATCATCATAATATTATTATATCAAAACGTTTTAATATCATTACAATAACGATGTCGCGTACGATCGAAAGCCGACGGAACCACCGTCGTGCGCGACATTATTATTAGGTATAATAATATGGTGTTGTTATCATCGCGCGTATAGTGTGTTTTTCGAATCCGTCGAAAAATGTGTTAATCGCGCGCTTTTTTTTTTTTTTTTTCTCTCTTAATAACAAATTCCGAAGGGCATCGCAGCCGCGCCGCGTCCAGCACCAATGCCGCGCGGCGACCGCCACGCTCACGAGTTTACGTGCATAATATGCGCGTTAATATTACGGACATTCCGTGTCGGGCTCGCGCGTGTGTGCGTGTGCGCGCGCACCGCTGACGAAGGCAGCAGCGGCGGCGGCACCGACGACGACTAATACGCAGCGACGGTGATAATGGTATGGTTATAATGCCGAGGACTCGTTTTGGTCGTACGCCGCCGCCGCCAGTCGGTCGGCCGCCGCCGCCGCCGCGCTGTTCTCCCGCCCGCCCGCCCATCGCGGCTTTGTACATCGCTCCGGCGGACGCCGCTCGGCAATCGGTGGCGGCGGCAACGAATGTGCTACGACTACGGCGACGACGTCGACGACGATGGCGGCGGCGAACGCCGTTTTTACAAAACAACCAGCTATATTATAATATGGTCGGCGGCCTTCCCGCGCCGCCCGTCCGCCAACGCCGCTGCCGCCGCCGCTCTACACACAACAACACACTATATACCGTCACAGTGTTGCCGACACCGACCTCTCTCGTCGTCGTTGGCTTACAAGCTTTAATAATAATAATAATAATAATAATAATAAGGAGAAGAGAACATTATTATGATAATGACGACAACGCGTAGTCCTTAAATAAAATAAATATATATTATATATATATATATATGTATAAATATTATTCTTATTCGTAGGAATGATAATCGTTTGTCTCGTTTTATTTTAATGTTTTTCAGTAAATTTTTAGCGAAAAAATTTGAACGGCGCGCAATACGCGATAAATAACGCGCGAGCGGTGAAAAAAATAATTTCGTAATACGTGCATACAAATGTGCCTGTACGCGCACGCGCGCTCATATTTTACATAACCTTATTATGTTATTATTATTATGTACACATTTATATTCTACACTATATTATATATGCAATAATATATTATAAATGTGTATGTAATATATCTGCAACGATAGTGCAACGCGTACCTCTACAACACCATAATATAATATAATATTTATAATCGTTGTTCGTCGGTGTTGTAAACGCGATTGGGATTGGTGTCTATAGCGATGACAAAAAAAAAAATAAAAATATGCGTACACGGGAACAAAGTACGCGAGATAATAATAATAATAGTAATGATAATAAAAATAAAAATTGAATAGAAAAACGAAAAAAAAAATGGTTTTCGCGAGAAAGATAACAACGTGCAGAGTGAAATAATGTCTCGCAGAATATTTGATCACGTTATCAAAACGCGATAAATCTCCTGTTGGGATCCGTTTGGGAACTCGGTCGAAAACGTGGGCGACGATATTTTTACGTTTATATATATTTTTTTTTTTTTTGAAAATAAGCGGGCTTTTCACGGACGGCAGACGTTAATAGTAATATTATTATTATTATTACTATTATCATCTCGTCGCTACAACCGCGGCGCACCTAACGGCAGGCCTCATTGCCAGCAGTGCAGGCAACTAGTAATGTTCGCCCGCGCCTGCGCGTGTGTGCGCGATTCTGTAGGTGTGTGTGTGTGTATATTGCGCGTATATGCGCGCGCTGGTGTGTGTGCGTGAATTAAAAAAATGCAGTAAACCGACACAAAAAATCCCCGCCATCCGCTTGTCCTTATTTTATACACGACGGCGACGTAAATACACAATATTATATATATCTTTCGGCGGCAAACTCGACTTATTATCAGTGACACACAAAAATATAAAAACACGAAACACTCGCCTACTACGACGCTGTTGATCCCGTAAAATAGTAAACAAAACAAAATTTTAAATAAAAACTTCTTCTTATGGTTTTGTTTTAAAAATCGGTGTCAAGACAAAAATTGTCGTGTTCACTGTTCACGCTAGCGCTATTGTATCGTAAATTGTAATAGCCGGAGACGGCTCGCGCCGTAAGGCCGCGGTACATTGATAAAACGTTCGAAAGATAAAAATTGTTTTCTTCGCGCGCGCATTTTACAATAATAATAATAATTGTTATCACTATATAGCGATATAATAAAAATGAAATATGTTTTTTAAGTATCAGTCGTGAGATTCATGTTTCCGCTTTGTCTGTTATATTCATTTCTAGAGAAACAATAACGTGCTAAAATTTTATGCTTCTAATTTTATACAAAATCTAGCTAGGGCTATTACGGAAAACCATTTCGGTCGAGTAAATAACGACTTATTTCGTGAATATAATATGCATTTTTATTTTTTTTTCTCGCACCGACCTTTGGGTTTATTTTTGTCTTATGAATATGAAACAATTATAAATAAACTTCTACGTTTGGGTTATAACGTCTTTTTCACAAGTGATTAGACGAAAACGATGTGAATTTTTTATGGCAGTATTATAACGTTTTAAAACACATGAGTAATAATTGCGTGCTCTTTAGCCGTCGTATTATGTTGTTTTGAATTTTTAAATAAAACGTTTAAAAACGACCACTTAGTAACGATATTTATCTAGTGTGTGTGGCGAGTGTTTTAATATAAAATATATAAAATAGTGGTCGACGAAGTAACCGAAGGCTGTTGTGGAGATTCTTCGAGGTGTACGGTGGAGGCGTAGGCTTGACAGGGAATCGGTAGGTGGTAATAGAAATGGTGGTAGTGTAGAAGTAGTAGAAGTAGTAGTAGTAATAGTAGTAGTTGTAGTAATAATGGTACGACGATAAGGCCGGGTGAGTCGATGGTGAGGCGGCGGGAAAACCAGGTGTACGCGTGTATAATATTATAATTGGTAGGTGGTGGCGGTGGGTGAGTAGCAAAGAGTGGTGGGCGCGACGACGAGGACGCGCGGCGGATCGGATGGGGAAAGGGAATGGTGCTACGACGGCGGCCGACCTCGGTTGGGCGCTATTCGCGCGGTAGGTATGTGGAAAATTCTAAAGCCATCGCGCTCTGGTCGGACGGTTTTGCGAAGTTTGGTTGAACGCTTTCAACCGAACCGGTCCAAAGCGAGCTTTGGGTGCGCAAAACAAACCAAAACCCGAGAGATCGACCCACAGCGATGTGTCGAAATCGTTGTAATCGACAGCGATTAACCACTCGGTTCGGCGCTAAGTCGCTCGCAAGACAAGACGTGTAGTCGTGTCAAGGAGTCTAGGCGTCGATCGTACGAGTCCAAAGTGTTTTGTCGTCGTAGCATTGCTCGCATAGTTTCACCTGAGCACGTGCATTCGATTGCCGTCGTTGATAAATGCATAATATTATAATCGCCCGACGACGTAGAATGTATAGATAGATAACACCGTCGGGAATAGACGGTGTAGTAGAGCAGAGTACCACACTCCGGCGGAGTGTAATAGACAATAACGAAACCGTAAGAGCAGATAAGGGAATATGAAAAAATTGAAAAAAAAAATAAAATTAAAAAACAACGGCAAAATAAAATCGGCGCCGATAAGCGTCGTTCGGTGCGCGTGCGCTCCTGCGTAGGTTGCACGTGGTGATAAAGTACTACTCGTATGGTATCGTCAACGTACTATAAACCACACACATGCTGCACACACATTAATACGATTCGTATTTATATACATATATATATATATATATTATATATAATTCGACGAGTCGCTCTACCGCCGTTTTTGGTTCGGCCTTTGGATTCGGCGGCGGTGGCGACGGCTACGGCGAGAGCGCGCTGCCGGCCGCACGGTCGTGTTTAGATATTACAAAAATATGCGCGCGGACGGTGTGTGTAATGGCCGTGCGGTGTGATCCTCATAAAGCGGCCGTGGCGGTGGGGTAGTGGTGTGGCAGTAGTCGGGTAAGCAGTATAATATAGTAACGGTACGAGCGCGGCGTCAGTGGCGGTGGGAGGGGTGGAGGAGCGGTGCGCGGACTATACGATATCGCGACTGTACGGTGGGCCGACGGTGATGGCCGACCGGGCGAGGCGGCGGGGCGCGGGCGAGAAGTGGAATATATATTATACACTGTATAGTTATAGCCGGGTGTGTGTGCGTGTGCGTTTTGTGCATTGGTATAAGCGCGCGGAGGAAGCAGTGAAGTGTCGTGTACGGCGGGGCGGCGGGTCGGTGGGTGAGCGCTGGCAGCGCGGCGGCCGTGGCGCGGCACCGGTGGCGGGGGTAACAGCAACAGCGGACGAGCGTCGTCAACAACAGCGGCGGCAGTGTTATTCACGAGCAACGCGCCGTAGCGTTCCGTAGCCCGTCGCCACGCACAACTGTACGTCCAGCTCGTCCGAGCGCTCGCAGACACGACGACGTCTCTCGCGCGCGCTAGAATTTTTTTTTTAAATTCCCGCGGCTGCACCTAACCGCCAGATCAATTATTTCTCTTTCCGCGTCCAACACGTTCTGCCGACGACGTATTAATAACGTTTATTTTTTCCAATCGTCCGTCGCGAACGGACTTGCGATTTTAAATTTTCCCCCAACCGTCACCCGTCGACAGGCAGGGGCCTGTCCGATATTCCGTGTAATATATTGTAATAATTATTATACATTGTACACGTCGTCCATCGTATAATCCTGCGGTATCACGTTTTACGTTTTATCGTCATTAATCGTCCGAACGACGTTCGCGATCCGGGGCTGCACACACACGTCTGTCCTTCAGTCAAGACGGAGTTTCACGCAGACGAACCCCGGTGGACGGAAACCACTGTCATCGCAGGCGTTAGCCGTATATGATGTTGGCCCGGCGCCGGAGACGCCGATACCGACGTGACAACGCCACAGCGACCGTAAGGAAGACAGTAGTAGCAGTGACCAGTGGAAGAACAGCATCAGCGGCAGCGACATCGACTGTCAGACACATCAGCAGTGCATTAGCGACGAACAGCAGCAGACATGACAACGACGGTGGGTCTTCTGTCTCCCTTGTTGCCACCGACCGCGGTCACCGCTGCCGTAGCCGAAGAGCACCAGCAACAGGATTATTATTACGTCCCTCCGCCGCAGCCAACTCGCGTCGTACGCATGAAAATGTGGAGTGACGACGACGACGAAAACAATTATTGCGCCGACGACAATTCGACGGTGAGCATTACAATAATATTTACCTAAGTAGTTTTATTAACGGTTATTATTAGAATCTGATAGTATTATATCATAAATTATTATCGTTAAGACACGGGGTACTCGGGGTAATAATATATTATATTTATTTGTAAAATCGTTTAGTATTGTGGCGGACTAGGGTTATTGTCGAGTTAAAAAAAAAAAAAAAGTGGGTATGAGTAAGCAAAATAAAGGTTGACGGAAAACAAGTGGCTGGAAGTCAAGAGGCTCGTGCGCGAAAGCGATCCCGCACGTTTCAAAGTTCCCGCCAACCGTCGTCGACGTCGCCGCCTCCTCCACCGATACCGCCTCCTTCGTCGTCGCGGGGTTGACGGCGGCGGCAGCGACGACGGTTAACGTGGAAAAACATGTGCGTGATGATAACGACGTCTCTTTTTTTCCTTTTGTGTTTTATCGTTTACGGGTGATAACCCGTTGACGTTGGTTGGCCTTTATTTTCGCTCACCAGCACCTTTTTCTCAAAATTAATGCTTTTTGTGGTCGTCCGGGGGGGGGGAAGGGGTTAAAGTTGTTCGACGATCGCATATTAATGTCTAATGGGTCTAATACGTTTTGCTGTCTCCTATTGGGGTAATTTTTTTTTTATTACGAGTACTTGCGTATAATGTAAATATTTTAATAGAATAATTATATAATATCATTTTGATATTTTATTATAGACATCGATTTTCCGATATTTCTTTTAATGCGTATAAAAAGCAAAAGTGTGTCACGTATTAAGAGATAATATCGGAATCGATCGATTTTAATTCGACCGGAAAATCGCTACGTCGAACGCCTGGCAGTATAGGTAGGTATTGCTTGGGGTCGCTGCTATATACACGGCAACGGTGGTCAGAGGTTTTAACGATTTTGCGCGACGACCAAATGCGTCGGTCCGAGTCTGGGTGATTATTAATTAACGGCGGATCGATGATGTGGGACTCTCCTCCGTCTGTGACCGCCACAATATCTTTTTGTATCTCGTACCGTATTATTACGATATGATTACACGAGTGGTGACTTAAATATCAGTGTTTTTTTTTTCCGATTAATAAGTGGTACGTACTATTATGTTATCATAGAACCTAGTATTTAGTCTTCGTCGTCGTCGTTGTTGTTGTTGTTGTTATTGTCGACGTCGTTGTACTTTAGTCGCGGTGGTGTTGTTATTCGTATATAGTGGTAGTAGAACGGCACATTAGAAAGCAACGTAGTACGACGCGGCGGCGCGTAGGTTGATACCGCGGTGGTGGGGGAGAAAGAAGTATGCGGAGAAAGTGTGTTAACGACACGCCACCGTCGTCGACGCTATAAAATTATAATAATAATATAATATTGTAACGAACATTGGACGTGGGTTAGTTGGGGTTACTCGTTGCTAAAATACGTCTCAAATTCGATGCAAACCCTCTGTAATCCAACATGGCGCATATCATCGCGGTGTCGGTTACCGTTGAAATGTTCGAGAAGACTGATCAACGATCGACGGAATGGATGAATGATCGATTTTCCAATAATTATCATAGGTATCATATTATTCCGTGCCTTAAATAGAACACTGCAGGATTGTCGAAAAGGAGCTTATGGATATGTTTTATACGCGTTTCTAGGACCGAAATGTTATACAATGATATTATACGTTTTATTTGGTCGGGTTTCTTCGCCGTAGGGAGGGGGATTACTTATAATAGCAATAAAGACCGAAAATACAATTTCGTTATGTAATTACGTTCGTTAAGGCTACGTGTGCAAGAGACTCTCGTGTGCACCTATTGGCGCGAGGGAGCCGTTACCTACGTTAGGAAGGGGTGTATTCATCCCTCCGAGAAACCCGTCCCGCGCGCGGACGAGCCACTGCTTCCTCCTCCGTCGACGTCCGACAATAATAACAACATATCTATCATAAACGGCCGTTTCATAGGAATTTAGGTGCGCGTTTCGGGCTCACGACAAGTGCCATCCCGAGTTCAATGGGTTAGTAGGAGACCGCCGTTGCAATAATATTATTATTTACCGTATATTGCGTACATCTATAATATTATATACGGAACGCTTATGTACTTACGAGATTCTTGGGAAGTCTTTGGGCGGCAGTCGTAATTGCGATGATCGTAGTTTTACGTTACCGCGATGATGTATCGCGTATAATATATAATAATATATTACCTTACTACGAGGTAGAAATACAATAATGATGATACTGTACGACGTGTAGGAAGGTAGCGGGGCACATTTTTTTTTTTACCATCTCGAAAGCGTTTTATCGGGGCTTACCGTGGCGCCCTAGTTCATCGGGTTTCGCGGTTTTCCGATTTGAACGGACGGTTATTATAGTACGGTAGGTATATATCGACAGTTTAACATGAACGTTTTCCTCGCACACGATGTCCCGACGCCATCTACACTGGTACTCCGGAAAAAATCTTACCGAAATAGTTACTGGGTCGGTCGGACAGATAGCGTCGTTGTCATCGCCTCTGGATCGGATGTCGAGTCCGGTCAGCAGCAACACGTAGAGGCGAACGACGTACTACGTGAAATCTAAAGAAATATATATATATATATAAGTATATAGTTTTTTTTTTTTTTTTTAATATAATATTAACCAGTAATTTTGAAAAATTTTTAAACACCTCACATTGCGCTTTTACAAAAAAAAAAAAAAAAAAAAAAACATAAAAACACCAAAGGCGTTACTACCACAATATAATTATTTAATTTTTTTAACGAAATTATTTCGCGGAATCTTATTTGAAAATGGCATAATAATTATTCCAACGCCAAACACTCGAAATCCGTAAAATACCTTCACAACGTTCAGTCCGTTCAGAAATACTGATGGAATGCTCATAATTTTATAACGATAGTTTTAAAAAGAAAAAAATATTTCCGTCACTATCGTTGTTGTACCCATGGTGAAATAGGATTATAAAATGTATATAAATATTTAATACATTTATGTTTAACGTGTTTTATTTATTTTTAATCACGTAGATACGAATGTAGGACAGCTTTGTAGTTTTTTATCTGTATATCCTAATCCAATATTTCAATAACTCTTTGCATACAATAAAATTGTGGGAGCTTATAAGTTATAATAATTGTTTTTCGATTATTTGTTAAACTCTTATTATTATTTTTACAATTCATTGTTCAATAAAGATTTTTTTATTTGTGTTTTTATTATTGAAATTAATTTTACTATGATAACTGAAATTACAAATAATTAACTAGTTTAAACATTTTTTTAAAGGCTACGTATTTAAGTATAATATAATTATTAATTATACATTTACATGATTAAAATAATATTATATAGAATGTATGTTATAATGCTTATTTGATATTATAAGACTTATACAGGCGTTATGTGTTATATTGTGGACTTGTAGATATTATACACCTACTATATATTACATTTTTACAAACGACTTATTCCCTATTACGTAATATTAATAAATCATAATACAAAATATCACGATGTTTAAATCGAACAATAGCTCATATTATCAAACATAAAATATAAAAAAAAAAACACTTTACAACAATTATTATAATTGCATTTATATATTTTTTATAGCAATATATTTAATTATCTAATATTTATTTTTTTATTTTTTTTTTTTTGCCAACAGAATAGTTTCTTATTACTGAACAACATGGGTATTCATGTTCCTCCAATGACAACGATAAATACAAGCATGTCAAATGAAACCGGCAGTGAATCAAATGCGTGTAAAAGACGGTTATCCTCGTCATTAGAAAATGATCATATTCCTAAAATAGCAAGGCGTATGCTTAATAACGAGGACCTTTTGCAAAATGATCACATTGTCGAGCAATTGGATACGGCGTCTCGACTAGACGAAGACGACGCGACATCATCAATTGTTGCTGCTATAGCGGCCGTTACTGATGATTCCGATTGCAGTATTGACGACGACGATGACGATGAAGACGATGACGACGACGAAGACGACGACGACGATCAATATTTGCCCGCCGGCAGTTTGTCACTATCCTCGTCCAACAGTAGCAACGTCACAAATTCCACAAATTCTTCGTCACTATCGTCCTCCCAACAGCATCATGCTCAGAACCATTGGAGGCAAAATCACCAACAGCAGCAAACCATCAAATGCGACACTAACGGTAAGTGTTATTTGGATTTAGGTAGCGGCGGTAGCAGCACAACGTTGACAACGACCATGACTACGATACAACCGCGAATCAACAGTGAACCGGAATGTTGTGAACTGGGGCGGTGTGTACCTTCAACGCAGTGCTACAGACGGCGTAGAGCCGCAGTGTTTGACGCTTCAATGCGCAAATTAGGAAAATCGAGCGGTGGGTCTGGAAGTAGCAGCTCACAACAGAGCTGTGAAGCTGGACTCCGGAGGTCCGTTCTCATTTGCAACACGCTAAGATTGATCGAACGTGAAATGTCACGAGAAGCTGCCGCCGCTGCGCAACAGGCTCAACAACGGCGTTGCTGTGCATCGACAACGTCGAACACGTCACAACAAATGATACAACAGCAACAAATCGATGCTTCACACCAACACAACAACCATAACAACAGACGATCTCCTACACCGTACCCACCGGAGTACAGAAATGGCCGACCGGAAATGATGGTCGATCATAACAGCAGTAGCAGTAGCAGCAGCAGCAGTAGTAGCAGCACAACCGATTCCATAGACTCTGGTGTCGACGACGAATACTATTACGACGAAGACGAAGAAGACGACGATCATCATAGCCATAACACAGGGATGGCAAATAATCATCAGGATCTAAACAATCATCATCTCCATTATTACCATTTGAACGGAAGTATCGAAGAGTGTGACAATTTTATTAATTCTGACGATTACGACGAAGACGACGACGATGAAGATGACGAAGACGAAACTAATAATTCGCCTTTAACGGAGCTACAAATTTATGATAACAGTTTTAATAACAAAAGAAACACGGCGTTGAGTATTGGTGATAACCATTGTGACGATAACATACTACCATTAATGGGCAATAGTAACACGACGACGGTTACGTCTATCGATTGGGGTTCAGTTCTAAGTTTGTCGTCGTCGAACAGCAACAACAATGGCAATAATTCGCAGTCTACATCGTCGACTTCGATAACATTGATGAACAATATGGATAGCGATTGTGATGATATCACAACGATAATATCTACGCCAAATCAAGATCGCAAATCTCAACAACACAAACGTAGGAGGCGACACTATAAACATCATTACCATCATAGTCAAGTTCATACGAAACACAGACATCACCATTCCCATAACCACCAGAGGTCGCAAAAACGTCGAGAGCGTGGAGTAACATCATCATTACCAATGTCAAAAAACAGGACAACAAATTATTAAGTACTGTCACAAGTAGGTTCTTGTAACAACGAATAGTTAATCTACATATAATCGCAATAATACGCTCATTGGAAATTTGCTTCAAACTTTTAAAAAAAGCATCAACACTAAGGTGTCTGACTTTGATGTTACAATGGCAAACTATATTTACCTAGATGTTTACACGTGTACCTGATAGATCACATATTAAATAATTATATTGAATGCCTACCTACAAAGGTATGGATATGAAAATAGCAACCGACAAGGATGGCTGTGTAATATTATAACCACCGGGCAGCTCAATTATTATTATTATTTTTTAATTTTAATGTAGGTTATATTATACTTTATTATCTCTTATAGAATATATTTATGCGGACGTATGTTTTTTTTTCAAAATAAATTAACAACCAAACATTACTACATTTTCCATCATAACACTTTCACCATAACAATTAAATGTTTTGCAATAAATATATATATATATATGAATGCGTTGATATTATGTCATATAATATGTTAAGAGACTTGTTACCATTTTAAAAGTTTTATTATAATATAATATATATATAAATTTTTATATATATATTATTATTATTATTATTTGTCGTATCGTAATATTAGACTTTAAATTATTATATTACAATCAATTGTTTTTAGACTTAGGTTCCAAATTTAAATTTCAGTTACAGATAAGAATCCCTCCCACAACAAAAAAAATAATTATTAATTTATTATTAAATATTTTAAAGTATGAATATAAATGTTAACTACACCTTTGATTTTTAATTCGAAACAAAGTTATTCAATACATAGTGATACATAGTGTGTAATGTAACAACATTATATTTTATCTGATGCGGCCTATTTTGTATTTGACAATTTTTGATACCTACTAAATGTATCATTCTATCCGTCCATAGGTAATGAAACACAAGATAAAAATTATCAACTTACAATAATTAACAACTGTATCTGAACAAAATTAATTTATCGTCCAAATAGTAACATTTGTTTTTTTTTATCGAGATCTCTGTTTTCTTTTAAAACTTTTATTTGTATGTATACAATCAATTTGTTTGGTTTTTTAAATAAGAATTAGGGTTTTGGTTAATACTGTAAATTAAAAGTTGTGTTGTCTACAAATTCAATTATGTACTTATTAATAAAATTACTTTGTAATTACAGTATTATTAATTTAAATAATAAAATATATAAATATGTTGAAAAAGCAATAATAAGTAAATTAAATTAATTTTTACTCTCTGAATGCACTGATGATGTTTGTTAATAATAATAGTAAAATATTGTAATATAATATTATTAATATCGAAGAGCTGCTCAATGAACCAATATTAGCAACATTGTTTATGAAATTATGTAATTAAAAATATAAATTGTATAGATAAATAAGTTATAAGTATAAATATATATAAACGTGTATAGATATAAAAATCATAATGTTTATCTAATGAACAGAACATGTATAATGTATAATATATTATATGATATTGTTGTGGTAATTTAATTGTTTTACCATAATCAAAAGTCGAAAATTACAATTATTTTGTTAAAATAAATAAAGGATAGGTATATATGTGAATTTTGACTCTTAAGTACATTATTTCTAATATTAAGTTACCTAAAGATTCCTATAAAAAATATTATTCAGTTTATACATTCATAATAGAAATTGATCAAAACGACAATTTTAATGATGTTCTTAAAACTTGAATAAGATACGCCTAAGTAAACAAAACTGAAAATATTTATGATAAAAATTGTTTAACAGGACTACAAGAGTACAGGACGGTCTGAAATATTGTAGTGGACCTATGTCCTATAATATAATTAATTAAATGGTCATGTTGTCATATTGTATATTAATCATGACGATTTGCATATTTGTACAATATTCAAAATCGCCTAGAAATTTCTTATTTCTAAAATAATTTAGCCAAGTTTTTTTCATGTTAATAAATGGTAACAATATGTAAATGTATTACATGTTTACTTTTTTAGTTTTTAGCTTGGTGGTGTTACTAATAAGTACTAATTTGAGAAATGTTAAGGTAGAACAGACAAAATATAATGAGCAGCCCAATATTATGCGTATGGTAAATTGGTAAAAATGTAAAATCAACCGTCAACAAGTCTAATCGCTTCGTTCGCTTGGTCGTCTCCTCTATTATTGTAGTTATGACTTGCCAATTAACTCGACCCTCGACAGACGACCTGTTTCCGACAGACGTTCGTATGTTGGCTTACGACGCTTACGTTTGTATAATAATAGTACGTAGTAGATATATAATATTATTGTGTATTAAAAGACGACCAGTTGATCAACTGGTTAATCGTTCTGAGAAAAAAAAAACCAACCAGAATAGTTATTAGTAGAGGCCCTCTTAAAATATCTATTAATAAAATTATCAACGTACAGCCGTACAAGATTATAATGAATTATTATATACGAATTTATAACTGACTTTAATTTGCGTTATTTAAGATTTGATGTAATAAATGTCTATTCAGAATAACTATTTAATTTAAATATAATTTTATCAGTAGAAGAACGAGTAGTGTAAGGACGATAAAACAACTTATTCGGTATATTATGTAGTTAGATCACAACGAAATTTTATGGAAAGTTGAAGTTGTAAAAAATCTTTACTAAATGTTGACGTAGATTTTTTTTCAATAATTTAATTTTAATCATTACTTCATATTATCACTTCATACTATTAATTGTTATATTATACAAATAAATACAATAAAAAGGTCAAGGTGTTCTCAAATATGTTTTTGTGTAATAATTTAAGTTTCTACGATCGCAGTAATAAGTAACAACTTAAGTCTTAACCACATACCACTGCACGATTATTATTACGAACTATGCGAACGCGAAGTACGAGTATGATAGCGAATTAGTACTAATTGGTAGATATAATAGAACGTTTATGAACACATTACAAAAACAAAAGGGTATTTTTAATTCTATAATGTCAAAATTGTTTTAACCATTTTAATAAAACCTCCAGGTCTGATATACATATAATAATAATCAGAGCCTAAAATTTGGGTATTTTGCTATTGCACTCCTATAATTCCATATTTCCATACTACAAAATATTTTTAAATAATAAACATAGACTTAGTATTACACATGCCACATATAACTTCATAACATAATTGTTTTTGGTATTTATTAATAATTAGTTATAATAAATACAATCTAAGACACTCTTCTATAAAAGTTCTTGATAGTTGATAGGCACCTATATAACTAAACATTTTAAAATTAAAAACAAAATAACTTCGGTTAAAGTACAAAAAGTAATGCACACTTTTCAATTTACTACTGCACATAGTGTGTGCTAGTGCACATAATTTTAGGCCCTGATAATAATTGTTGTTATTTGTTAATATTTAATTTTGAAAATTAACATTTGCATACTAGTATCTTTATAGTTCCATAGTAATTAGTGATATAAGATTGTATAGTTATTTTATTGAAATAAGTGATAGGAACTATTTAGTACGTAAGGCCGCAAGGACATATTTTTATAAACAAATACGAGCGCACATTGTCAGCAAAAATAACGTGTTATGATAAATGATAGGTTTGCTCTTTAATGTATTGGTATCATTGTTTTTTTGCTTATTCGTGTAATAGTCATCAGACTTTTATAATGTTAACAAATAACAATAGTTTTGTGTCGTAGAAAAAAAGTTACTTCTTAAGTAGTTGTATCAAAGGTGAACACTACCTACCTATTACTAAAATGAGTAAAATGTATTTTAACCACAATATTATAATGATTCTCGTCTAATATGATGCATATGAGGAATTATATGTACATCAAAATACGATCAGTCTAATATAATTCATTAACGTGTGTGTATACTGCAAATAATATAATGTACCTACTATTAATATTATAAAAAATTATATTTTTTAGAAGTTTATTGCTACAGTTCAACAGTAATTATCTTCGATATCACGTAAGCAGAGCCTGATTTACAAATTTTGAGGCCGGGGATTTAATAAAAAGAGGCCTCATATAATGTTATTAATTATCTTATGTAATTAATAGCGTTAATTAATGTACGGAGTCAATATCATAGATAATATTATGACAATTTTTATTATTCTTTTTTTTAAATTTTATAATTCTACAATAAAAAAATATATAAACCAGCAAAACATTTGAGGGCCGCTCTAAATTGGGGCCGGGTGACTAGTCACCCAGGTACCCCCCTAAATCAGGCACTGCACGTAAGATTGAAATGTATTCATAGAATTTACTGGTATAATGGACATTCGACTTTGATATTTGGACTCAATAATCTATTTCTGACTATTTTTATTTTACTTTAACCGTTCAATATTTTGTCACCGTAGAATGTTTGTATATAGGTAGCACTACTAACTGCACCTCTCAACTAAAATTAGTAAAATTGAGATTAAATTCCATTTTTAATTTTTATATACAGCATAAATGTCAACAGTGTAAGCGCCGCTATCAACGATCGAATCGATCGACCAAATATTTGATTTCAATTTTAATTTTAATTGCGTTTATTGGAGGAGTGATAGGCATTTTTTATAAAAATAATATTAATTTACCATTGCATATTCTACAGGAAATAAAGAAAAGAGTAAAATAAGAAACATAAGACAATTATGACTTTCTATAATCCAATAATATTATTTTGTCAATAATTTTTAATAATAACTTAAAATTTGATTTGTATAAATGTGTCTTGTCATCGTGTTAAACAAAGTCTATTTTTCGTAGAATGTAGGTTCATTTTCTGCTTAAACGTATTATAGGTAATTACTAATTAGACAAGTTCTAAAATTATAGTTTTAAACGGAAATTTATTATATTAATGTGTTATTAGTTTATGACTAAATAAAATACTTATATTAGTATAGTAATATTATTATAATGACATAGGTATGGCCAAATTACATTTAAAACTAAAATTAATGATAATTAATTTAATAAAAAGTTTATTTAGTTAATAGTTATGAATTAGTTTATAGGAGACAATATATAAAATATATGTTATTTATATTATTTTAATATGATTTAAAATATTGTAATATTGTAATGATTTTTAAGTAGTATGAGAGCAACATTTATAAATAGTACATTAATATAATTAACAAAAATATGATTATGGAGAAAAACATACTATCGTGATTAGATTTAATACTCTTCAAATAAATACAAAATACCTATAATGATGAAATCAAAAATCTATGTAGCTTTGCAAAATATTTGGACTCAGCTGCATTGAAAAGATGTTCAAATCCATTAAAAGGATCAATATTACCACTCACCATGAAACAACCAATTTAAAATCGTCCACATTAGTTTACAGGTAAAAATATTTAATTGTAATAACATGTAATTTTATTGAAAATAAATGAATAGTACCTACCTAATTAAATATACCTAATATAAATATAAAATATTGTGAGTAGGTAATAATATTTATATGTACATTGTACTTAGGTCTACTTAAGCACTACAATATTCTTGAATAAATAATTTAATTAGTTAAAATATTAAAGATACCATTATAACTTATAGTACATTATTCATTTCAAATTTCAAATTTTAATAGGTACAACAAAATTAATTTTGAAATGTATACATGGCATTTAGTAGACACCCATTTCAACAAGGCTATATTTGAGGAAGCCCCATGGACTTTTTCATGTTTTTAAAATGATATATATTACAAACATTTATTTATTTATTTGATTAGTTTTTATTTAGTGACTGATCTGACTGATAGCTTGACAATTATTTTTATAGTACAAAATTATATATACCTATGTTATGCACACATAAACTAAAATTATAACTCCTTTTGGACTCTCTTAAAAAATGATACAAAATATATTAAATAGTTACAACCTTTATTTTGTATCCTTGTACACCATTTTTATTAAAAAGTTTAAATAAAATAATTTTTAATAAAAAGTAATTTAGTTTTTGTTTTATAAGAAAAATTAAATTTTATAACATTTTTAGGAAAAACAGCTAGACATTTTGATTTTCCACAAAGAACTGCATACGTTTGTTGAATCTACAATCCACTATGGGATATCAACATACCATCGACCTAATTTAGAAGCTTTACGTTCAACTCTACAGTTGCAATTAATAAAAGTAAACAATATATTCTTTGAAATATTTGTAATTATATATTTTTATTAAAACTAACTAATTGTTTTTTAGGTATCTACAATCAACAGTTTTTAATGGACTATGGAGGATAAAAAATACGGCGTTGGATTCAACATAAAATAATTTTTAATATTAAATGTAATTTGTGCTAGGCTATAATATAACATAAATTATTAATTAAGTTTATTCATTGTTTAATTATTTTATTACTATGTAGTCTATGCTGGTAAATATTTTAGCGTAGGTACATTACTTATTTATTTGGCACATGCCTATTACATGTTAATTACAATTTATCAGGTGATGTATTTTGAATTATTATGAATAATTTTAATTTTTAAAACAACGTGAAAATGTTTGATTTATTCTTATGAATTTAATTCTAGAGATTTAAGTCTTAAGTATAAATGATACCAATTGCATGGTATTGTATTTTTTTTTCATTTTGATGATAAACTGTTATACTACCTAGTACCTAATTGTTGATGTAATTGTAATATTGTAATGATATACACTATTCGAATTGATATAAGAGTAACCTGAAAAATGTTATTTTTTTCTTGTGAACATTTTGATGTTTTTTGTATGACTGAGTCTTTATATTTTTTCTTTAAATTGTTTCTACTTAAAGCAATTTTTTCATAAGATTTAAAAAAATAATCAATGACTTATATGGTACTGACATGTGATAACTTTTAATTTATAAATATATTTGAGTACATTATTATTATTTTTGATAAATATTGTTTTACTAATTGTTTTTGGCATACTAGCATTCAATATATAAAAAAAAAAATGTACCTCTAGAATTTAGATAGTAATCAATTATACTGGATAGTTACTCAGTTATTATTACTCAGAGTATATGGTTGTAGAAATAACAATTTGGAATTAAATATATGATGTTTATATACTATAAATAAATAAGCATATTAGAGTTGAGTCCGATATTTATGAACGCTATACAGCTTAATTGAATTAAAACATAATATTATTGAGTCTCAAAAAAAAAAAAAAACAATTTGATAAATAAACATTTCCTTGTAACTACAAATTTATAACTGTCAGTACACAATTTGTCAAAAAACTATAGTTAGAGACCAATTAAATTCATGTTATACATTTTATTGCATTTAGTTTTTCTTATTCATTATTATTATTATTGATACATATCGCTACTTGGTACCAACAATGACATACCATTGGTTTATATTAATATAAAAATTGTTATCTTATTTTTATATTTATGCTGTACCACGGCTTTAGATAGGACTATCTTAAGCCGTGTGCTGTACTTATTTTATGTTGTTAGATTGTTAGTAATAAAGACATAATAAGTAAGATAATAATTGGAAAATAAATTAAATATAATTCCAAATCTTGTATTACTGTATAATTTACAAATAATTATAAATAATATTAACACTGTAATTGAAAAAAGAATGTGTAGGTATTATTATTTGTTAATTGTCATGTACAATGTAAAATTATCATTAAGCAATTTTATTTTATTGATTAATTATTTTGGCGTTTACATACCTTATTAGTAGAGACCGGATTTATATGTTTTTACATATCGTTACTGGGTCTATGCAGTCATATGAGAGTAAAAAATGTGGACGATTCGTTCAATTCTGAGTTTGTAGAAAAAAGTTTGTTTTGCATATTTTAGAATATTTCATAGGTTAGAGAATATTAATTCCATTTAGCATATTTTAGAATATTTAGTAAATTGTGAGAAAAAAATATTTATTTATTATTCATTTTAATATTACGATACTGGAAAAATTGCTTTTGAACATATTTTACACTTTTTTTTTTTATCATTGTGACAAAAAAAAAAAAAACATTATTACTTGTTAATTTTGTAATAAAATTAAAATAATATTTCAAATTTCTTTTTTATTCTTCAGAAAGTAAATATTTGCCATTGCAAACAACAAAGGAATATTGTTTTTTTTAAATATAATATATTATATACCTATATAGTAAATTTTTATTTTTGAATGTTGTAAAAAAAAAAAAAAAATTGGAAAAATGCATGTTAAAGCATATATTGATATTCATTGATTATTGTTGCATATTTTTAAGATTTTTAAGAGAATATAATAAGAATATTTGAAGGTTTTTTTAGAGAATATTAGCATCATATTTAAGGTATTTTAAGAGAATATAAATCCGGTCTTTACTTATTAGTAATTTATTACTATGGTATATTCTTATAATTTTTTTATTTTTCATTTTTTTTTTTTTTTTTTTTTTTTGAACCTAATGGTTTAATAAAAATAATTGAATATGTTTAAAATTAAATAATAAATATAAAATACAGAGACCATCAATTAACTTACTAACTTGAGTTAAGTCTAAATTAATTTAAATTTATAACTATCTATTATCTAGTTAAATATAAATGTCTGAAAAAAATGTATTGAATAATTATTTCTGTCTAATCGTAACAAGAATTTAATTTTTGGGTAACATCAATAATTATTTTTAACTATTTGTAAATTAATGTACCTAACTTGATTTAACTGATCATGGTTCATTATTCTCAATATTTATTAAGTTAATTTCAATAAAAAAAAAATTAAGTTTAACTTAACTTCGATTTTTTAACTAATTTATTCTTAGAGTTAATTATAATTCACTAACTTTGGGAATTAATTAGGTAAAAAACCTTAATAAATAATGTCATCAACTAAAAAAAGATTAAATGTTTAATTTAATATTTATTTTTGTTTATTACTGAACTCCTTAAAGTAATTTTTTAGAATTTATTTTAAATTGTAGACAATGCTAAGATGTAGATATTTTATAAATTGTTCACTAATGGTTAAGTTAATTGATGGTTGGTTTATCTTCCTCCACTGCCACTGTATAAATAAATAAAATATTATGTTAAGTAAAAAAATATTTGTTGATTGTTTCTACATAGAAACATATATTATGGTATATAAAATTCCTAATTTACGATAACAGAACAATAATGTTATTGGTGATCTCTTGCATTCACTGAAAGACAATTTATGGGCCATTTTGAGAAGATTAGCTGTAAATTATGTGTTCAATTTGTTTGATTGATGAAAGTGCAATATAAATTACCTAATTTGGAATAGGGTCTACTTAAAAGAGAGATATGAACAGAGTAATGATTCTTCATACCTAGTACCTTTTTAAATATTTACTTAGTTTTTATAATAATTTTGTACATTATATGTTTATTTATTACATTAGTGTAAATAAAATTATATATCTATCTAGGAAGTATGAATGATAAATGCATATCTATGTAGTATGTATAGTAATAACTAATAAGTAATTGCTAGGTAATAAATAATAATAGGTAAAATGATTACATTTTAATAAATGCATATAATATTTTATATTGTCCTAAATTTTGGTTAAAATTGTCTTTCCATATTAACAAGGACGTCATACCTGCACTGTAGTTACTGTCTAACACATAACATCATCAATTTTACTTTTAAAATAATCAATTTTGTTGTTTTTAATATTAAGTTGACTTGATACTAAATTTAAAGGTCAGAATGTTATTTAGGCCGCTTAGGGCACCATGTTAGATTAATTTTTTTGTACAAAAATAAATGTATAATTTTTAATAACTAATAAGCAATTTAAAACTATAATATTATGTAAGGCCTAAGTTAAAAATTTTAGTTTTCATACCCTCAAATCTCAATAAATGAGTTTTGTGATATCTCAGTAAATCAGTTGCTTAGGAACCTGCATTTGGAGTCATCACAAAGAGTTGTCTTTTATACCTATCTTTTTGAACTTTCCTCTACCACTGTTACATACTTTAATAATTAACTAATTATACATATTGTTTTATTTTATTTATTTTTGTATTATGTACATTCTTTGTATTTTTCAGTCTTATGTAGGGTCCCTGTGCTATGGACTTTTGTTTATTACTTACCTATTTAAAGTTTATTAGACTTGTCTAAATATAATATTAATATGTAATAAGTAAGGCTACATACGGTGGTTTTAATGCAACTAGTAGTTATTAATAAAACTTTATTGTTGTTTTTCTTTACTAGTATTTGTCATCTTTGCTTATATTATAGCTTTAGTATGGTTATTTAAAGAAAGTTTACCCACAGTTTAGTTTCTAGATGAGAAAGTGAATCGTATTCGAGGATGTTATAACATAAAGACGTTTTTAAACATAATTTTAATCTTAGTATAAACCCACATGGTAAATTTTTCTTTACAGATATAGATTTTTATAGATTTTAACAATAAAACAGTCAATATTATTATTTTGGTAATTGGCATCCTTTAAATGGTTTCCAATTTTAAATAACATGATATGTAATTGTTATTTACGAAATTCTAAATTAAGATATGGTTATATTATGAGTTTATGACAAAACAAAAACATAAACAAATAGTGTAATTTAATCAATTAGAACATTTTAAAATAGGTATCTTGTCTATTGTATGGTGTATTCATATTGCATACACATTGCGCCGTTTATACTTAAATGATAATCGAATAATAAAAAAAAAAAAAAAAATGATAGTTACTAGTTTACTACTAGGTACTTGCATTATTGTAAGAATAGGGGTGTTGTAAAAAGTAATAATATTTCTAACATTACAATTGAATATAAGAGCTATTTAATGGAAAAAAATCAAAATATTAAAAAATAGGTAGTAATTAGACGGTATCCAACACTTCGATTATTAATGAAATTATTATTGATAGACAATTACGGGATAATAATGTTATACTTTTTTAGATTATATACGTTTTTGTTTTTCTGGATAAGTTTATTAGGAAATGTTTATTTTTTATTTTCCGGAGTATCAACTTGGTTTAATTTGCTACCAGAAACTACATTCAAAGTTAAATATCAACGCTCATTTTTTTAATTAACGACAACTTTTATTATCGATACATTTTTACTGTTCATAAACGTGACGTTAGGCAAAAAAAAAAAAAATAATAAAACAAAACAAATTTCATTATAACACAAATTCACTCCGCTCTGTATCTAAAGCATAAGTAATTTTAGTAGAAACACTAGAAACCTGAATGTTAAAAATTTATTTAATTACCTATTTATTACTGAAAAGTTAAAAAACAACAACTCAACTATCACGGTCAACAACAGCTATGTTTATGTTTTATACATAGTATTGAGTATATAGTTAACTATAACTTAAAATTTGTTTTGCTAACTATTACAATATAGCTAGTTATCAGTTATTATAATTACGTTGTATTATTAAGAGTATGATACGTATAATCTGGGAGCGTACCTATTGCGATAATACTCACGCCATGACAGTATGACACTAATTTACTTCGTGCACACCACTTACACCTATAAATTAAAATAATGGAAGAATAGCTGTGTGTGTGTAGTGGTTTATTAGTTTAAACAGCAGTGGTCTGGGTTGTCGGGAAAATTCTGACTAGCTACATTACGTGGAAATGTGCTTATGCTAGTGTGTGTGTATGCGTGGGAGTGTATTCTTAACTTCTTAAGTACTAGAAATATATGTAGACACATAATAAATTGATGACAAGTGTTGGCGTGTAGCGTGTTGTAGTATAATATAATATAAAATGAATAATATAAGTATAAGAAATTCTTAAGAATACTGTAACGAAAAGTAGTCCTCTTCTGGTTTAACAATTTCAATTGTACAATAATACAGCCCTTCTGGACTCTGGTCTAACAGATAAAAATAATAATAAATGTTTTCATAATTTTTGAGAACAACTTATTGTTTATAAATATTAAATATATTATAATAAATGCGTCTACGTGTTGTTGTTTATTATATGTTTGTGAATGTAGTAATAATAGAGATAAATCTAAGATTCATAGCTAATCAGAGATAAAACCAAATAAATAAATATTAATAGTGCGAATTAATAAATAGATAATACATAGAAAATAAACAATAAAAGTTTACAATTTGTGAAACACAGACTGGCCAGCTACTACCACATCTAAATAAATATTACCTAGTAATTTACATAGCTTACACAGATATAATAATACAAATAGTGATTTTCGTTTACGAGTATAATAATATTAGTGGCGATTTGCGCCCACAATATTATTATAATATATCGAGTATTATATATGTATAGTATATATAGATTACCGGCACAGTAATTACAAAATTTTAAATAAGGATTATGATAATAATGTGTGTGAGACCAGCTATTCTTATAGTGATCGTGAAATTAATATTTTTTTTGGTATTTATTCTATTGTAGTATAGCATTGATGGCAAGTCATTGATGTTACTCAGGAGGGTCCATCCAAATTTGTATTAAAAAAATATTGCATAATATGCACATAGTATTTCTAAAATAAATAAAGAATATGCATCAAAAATACATAAGTTTATCCATAAAAATACCTATAGAAAAGTGGTATTAAGTTATTAAAATGTATAAACTGTAAAGTATTTTTGACTATTTTTTATTAATTTATTAAAAACAATTTAAATAGGTAGTTCTAATAAAAAATTATAAATTATTATTGTATAAAATATTCAGAAAATGATTCAGTTGAACGGTCTAATATATATTAGACTGGAAATAGTTTAATTTATTCATTACAATAAAAATTCAATCAAACTGATCAAAGTTTATAATATTTTTTTTTAAAGCTTTTAAAATATGCTATGATTATGCAATTTTTTAAAAAAAAAGTAACTAGTATTAAATTTTAGTAATTTAACTACTTTTACTGGTATAATCTACGCATAACGAAATATTTAAGTATTTAATCAGCTTTTTATGATAAAAATGTGAAAAATATGGATTTATTGGATTTACATATAAATTCTTATTTGTTATTTATTAGTATTATCATTTAATATACGGCATAATACTTAATACTTAGAGATAATACATTTTTAATGTGTCAATTGTAATATAGTGGTATTTATTATGTAGTGGTTTGTTTTCAAAAATGAGATTATTTTGTCACGATAAAAGTATTGTTAGCTAATATTAACTGTATATAATATAATCAAAAACAACTAACAAATGAAACTGACTAGTCATCTATAATTTATTTTAAAAATAAATTAGTTATGGTCACGTAATAAAACGGAGAAGTTGCTTTGCTGAATGGTAATAATTAGTAGGTAACCAATGTATCTCATTGAGTCATTGAGTGTCATCGAGGTTATTGCAATGGATATATTTTTTAGTTCATTGATAAATTAGTGAATATAAAAAAATATATTTTTCATACTTTGCAAAACACAAATTGAAAATTCAATAAAATAAATTGAATAATAAAAGTGAAACACTTTAAATGTCTATAAATAGCATAAAAAAAGATTCAGAGTTTAGTAATAATATTTTTTTTTCAAAATATGTAAAATTTCATAATATATTATACTCGTAACTATGAAAAGTTATACTAGGTTTAGAAAATTCTAATATAAATTACAACTAAAAACCAAATGGATTTATTGAAAACAGCGATAAAACGGTGACATTTTTATTAATTCAAACTATAATTGATCTAAATTACATAAAAAAAAAAAAAAAAATAAAAATATTTTCTGAGTGAATCAAAAAATACCATAAAAGGTTAAATTGTCATTGATGATTCACGTCATCTTGATATTACTCAGTAAAATTTTTTAAATACCATTTTTTCGTTAACATTTACCATACGTATTTTCATAACAAACCGAAAGATAATATTATCGTTGTGTCTACCTACTATCTGTTACAATACTTCTTAAAATTAATTTCTATAGAAATTAAAAATCTAACACAATTCAATAAAAGTTAGTATTATTAGTACAAAACATATAAAATTATTTTTATTTGTTATGCATATGCCTTCCAGATAGCATTTCCGTAATTATAATGTTAATTATTATATATTACTATTTTATGTCAATACAAATATTATTTTTAAAACATACCTAATTCCATAATATTGTAATTTATAAGTTATAATATAAAATTATCATAAATAATATTTTTATAATATTATATAGGTAAATATATTATTAACTGTGTATTTAGTATGTATAATATAATTAAACAAATATTTTTGAAACATAATTAAGTATAATATTATATTCGTAAGATATACATTTTTAGAACAAGTAATGCTTAAGTATTATTGTATCAATAGAACGCAGAAAACTTAACAACAATGTCAAATCCAAAAAAAAAAAAAATGTAGATTAGCTGGCACTTATAACAGATGTCCACTAATAAAAAATACTACTAATCTACAGTACAACGAATTATTATTTTTTAATTTAAAATTTAAATCACAAATAGTTGCAGATTCTTTTTTTTTGTTTCAATATAAAAACGAGATTATAAAACTTATTAATAATAATACAGCAGGTTATTTAACAAATACCGACTAAGTCATTTTAATATGTAAACAATTTGATTTTATGCCTTTTATGTTCATCGTAAAAGATTAAATTAAAAAATTGTTATATTTTTCCATTTATAGTTAATATAATTGAATATTGATCTAATACTTTACAAACAAGCAAATATTTTATAAAAAAGACGTAGTTATGATATTTAATTTTGAAAATAAATCCATTGCTGTTTTCTATATAAAGTATTTTTAAACAAACAAAGTTAGTCAGATAATTATTCATACTTAGATTATTTTAATGAATGTTATATTTTTTTACTGAACCAGAAAAAATTTCAGGATGAATATAGTTTTTTTTTTTAATGAAGATACTGTTGATGCTGTACCTTCATATTGGGTGAAGGATGGTTTATGTGCATGGCAAAAAAAAAAATCTGCCAACTATTATTAAATTTTAACCAAATAATGTAGATTATGACTATTTTTTTGGCAGAATATTAGGAATTATTGTGTTATTATTATTATTATTATTATAGGTAAAAATCATTTAAAATAATATGTTTAATATTAAATTATAATTGACAGCTTACAAGAAGCTTGGGTTAAAGCTAAAATTTCTGAACTAACATTACATTTAGAGTTTAGACCATGAAGTGGTAAGAAAATAATCAAGAAACTGTGATGGTATTGGTGTGAAATTTCCCCAAACTTATATAGTCCGGATACAAATAAAATTAGAATGATCAATAATTTTTAATTTATTATAAAGGTAATAAAATCAGTAATATTAATTCATGTATAATTTGTAATATTACCATTATGATAATAATAAAAAAATAATTATAATTGTTTATTAGACTATGATAATTAAATTACTGTTGGTAAAAATAGTGACAACACGAATGAAGGTCTATAATTTTAGCGACGTGGAAGGAAGAAACGTGTTTTCAGGTAAGAAGAATGAATAGGTACATTATCTAGTAGATATACACATCAATAATTACAATTTTATGAAAATAAATGAATTATTTGAAAAAAGAAACATAGAATATCATAATATATTTTATAATTTAGAATAATTAATACATAATAAAAATAATTTTAGGATAAATAAACAATCTTAATAACTTTATAAATTATATCTAATTTTTTGTTATATTTAAAATCTCTTAACCTAAAAAATACAGATAAAGTTACACTATCACAATCTTTAAGAGTCACAAATCGTAATACTTCTATTTCACATATTTTAAAATCACATAGTAGTAAGTTATTCTTGATAACCGTTTTATGTATATATATATATATTTATTCAAGTTTCACCTAACGTTATTTTAGTTTACATTAGATTTATTTATGAGCACTAGTCTTTCTTATATTATTAATTATTTGTATATAACTATAGGTGCATTATAAAGAGAAAATATCAAAATGAAAACAACCGCAAGTCTAAAGAAACCACTACGTTTAAGAGATCAATTCAAAATGAATATAATGTAACTAAACGTTGCAATACATCAGGTATATACCTATATTATGCTGCGAGTATCACACTATCACGTTTCATTAAATTTAGGTATTATAATGTATAATAATATATGTATTTATATGTTTAAAAGTAACAAATAGTAAACGCAACAAATTTCTAGCTATTATATTATTATATTATAATAATATACATTATCAATTATCATAATAATTTCAATGTTGATAGTTTGACTTTAATTATTAATATTAACTTGAATATTTATAGAATACAGTATCCCAAGAAGTTCTGATCATATTTATACACTAGCATTAACTGTCAAAGTCACATCAAAAGTTACTCAATTTATTATTGGTAAATAAAATTAAATATACCAACATAATATAACATCTATTTAAATGATAATTTAGTGAATTAAAAATATAAAATATAATAATTTTCTCATTATTAACATATTTTAAATTTATATCTATTTTTAGTTCAAAAAAGTTAGGCGAAGTGTTGGATAAAATTGAAAGCTTTCCATATAATTCGATATCTCGCAGTCAAAATATAAACACAAATTATTTTGAAATAGAAATTGAAAATATATTTACAAAGTATTTTTATATTCTGAATGACGATTTATTCAATGAATTTGAAAAGTAATTAAATGAAAGAAAATTTAGATCAAATATAGTAAGTTTTCCTTCAATACAAAAATATGATATAGAATATAATTAAACTTGACATATTTTAACTTAATTTTCATTAGTATTGCCTTTTTAAATTTGGCTTCACCTAAATGAGAGTCAGTATATAAAACAATTATTTTTTTATAACCAATTTTAGACTGATGAAATTCAGAACTATTCTAAAAAAGATTTGGTACTCACAGTAAGAGAAATTTTGAGATAGATGTTTTACGATAAATTGCTATTTTAAAAAACTACTGTTATGTTTGACAAAAGGGAAAATCAAATTTTTATCTTTGGCTTCATGATTGTATAGTGATAATATGTCAAAATATACAAACAAAACTATATGTAATTTAAATACAATCTTAAATTATTATCTTAAAAATATGTACCTTAAAGATTTAAAAGTTTTTTATTAGCTTCAAAGTTCAAAGTTTTGATAGGTATAATATATCTAACAAATAATAATACTAACAACTCGATTATAATATAATTTTTGGAATGATTTTAGTATTAAAAGAGATTAAGTTTTTTAAGTTTAAATTACAATCAATTAACTTGGATTGATATAACTTGGATAATAGTTGTACACTTATTATTATTTTAAATTAAAACTAAACATACTATATTGATAAAAAAAAAAACTTAAATCAAGTGTTACTTATAGTACCTAACATAATATATATATTTTTTAATATACTAATCGAAATGTGTGTTTTTAAATGATCCGTTACAGAAGCAGTGAAACAAATGAACACGCATAACGAATCTACAAAATAAATGTAAAAATTGCAGCATTTGTAGCACCTATAAAAACGTATATTTTATTAGGTGTACCTTTTCACTTTTTTAAAAAGTCAAAATTAAATTATGATACAATTTAATACACTGATAATTATCATTTTATGTATAATATAAATCCAAAATTTTACGAGTGTATCTACTTATTTTTATATTGTTTTTTCAAATTACTGACATGATTGATTTATAATATTTTAAATTTAATTGCTATAACGTACAGCTACCTAAACATTATTATTAGGTACCTATATATCTGGAATATATTATACTGGTATTTACTATCTACATATATAATACCTATAGTAAATTAGTAGATTATGATGAATCTCAGTTTTATGGTAAATATAGTAAGTGCATAGGTAATTAGTTGCTTTTAATTAAATACACATAACTACAGTATTATCATGATTTTTATATGCACAGAAATAATCATCATGTACATTGCACATATTAATAATATATTATAAATAAAACAGGTTAATGAATATAAGTTATAAGCATTGAAATATGAATTTAATATTAAATACATTTTGATGTAAAAACGTTATTATAATATTACTTTGAATGTAGGTATGAAAAAATATTTTGATGATATTTTTATATTGTCATAATATTACACGATTTATGTCATGATAGCATTTTTATTAAAATGTTTTAATAATATTATACACACGTCATTAATGCAATAAGATTTCTTTGGCCAATAAATATTATTATAACGTTCTTATACTACTTCTGTTAGCATAACGAATTAAATTAATAATATTTTTGTATTATTATTAACTATTTATACAATATTAAATAAAATAATAGTTAATTGCTATCTGATGTATGGCAACACATTTTTAGAGGTCTAGAGCCTATAATGATTAACTGATGAGCCAGTGTTTTTAAATACCTATCCCATAGACTGGGGGGTGTAGAGTGTAGATAGAGAAACCGAAATTATTAACATAATATTTTATACGTAGATCAATAAGGAATTTAAAGTTTTATTTGACTGTCTCACGGGTGACTTGATTTTATGTTAGTAAACTTAGTAATTAGTTGATTTTGTGTTATATTCCTTGATGTTAAAATTTAATGAAAATTAATGAAGACAAATGTTTAGTATTTTCTGGTAACAGGAAATATTGTATAGGTGTCCAGTTGTCTATAAAATTAAGTTATAACAATAAGAATTTTACGCATTATAAAGCTTAAATCCTTCTCTAATTTAATATTACTAAAGTTAAAATATAGGCATGTAACAGTAATATAAATTAGTTTAATACTTATGTAACTTTGTAACATAATTTGATTTTTGAAAAGAACATATAACGAAAATGAATAAATTATAAAATTACGTCGTTATTTTCATTTAAAATGTTACACAAATGTTTGCTAAATAACTTACAAAACAATGTTCTTATTTGTTTATTTATGAATTTATTGTTATAAACATTTATTTCTTATACAGATTACAGATAACTGATGAATATAAATGTGAAGCAATTCTCAAAAATATAAATCTTTTTTTTTTTTTAATTATTATATAACTGTCAAAAGAAAGTGATTAGGTAATACTAATTTAAAATTTATACTTTTTAAGTATAATTAGTGTAATAATAATATGACATAAATTTATAAAATAATCAATAAATACCTATAATATAAGTAATACTGAGTATAAATTCTAAAACTGTTAGTCTATGAATCTGTGTTCTCATTTAAAAATGACTTATAAGTTATAACTTATAAGCCTTGATAATATTTTTTACTATTATTTAAATAAAATTTAAATGTTCTAAATTGTATATAAATAAGTATAAAATTATAATCACTAAATTTGAATTTAATTATTTTTATTGTATAACAGTATTAAAAACGAACCTTTTTAAAAAATCAATTGTATTTAAAATAATTAGGCAATTATTAATAATTCAAGTCATATTTGAAATAAACAAAACAATATAAAATATAATTATTAGGAAAAGATCATTAATACAAAGAAATCACGAACACATGCATTTATATATCATAACTCGTAAAATATGCAAAAGATTTTGTATTTGAATAATAATTAACACAAAACAAATTTTGGCCAAATCCGTTTTCTTATGCTATGTAGCAAAATAAACACGCGAATGCATTTAATTTTCAGCTTTGGTAATTAATATTAACTAAGTTACAAAAATTAGAAATTATAACACCTTATAATAAGATGTAGAACTTAGACCATGGGCGTTACCAGATCTTTATTTAAGTATATAAGAATTCTATATATCACAGTAAGCTGTTATTATACATTTGCAATAAAGTTATTATTATAATAATATAATTATTATTGTAATAACGTTATTTATTATTATAAGAGGATTCCAAACACTCGCTATTTAAGGGGCTTAGTATAGGCAATTTTAATAGAATTTTGAACTAATGTTTAACATAATATATATGTATTTTAATAATAATTTAAAGTATTTTAAATTTTTAAAAGTGATCCCTTGTAAATGGAAATAATGGTAGTTGCGTATTAATGAGAAATTATGGAAAATGTATCATTTGAGACATACTTACCAGTTACAATACTTTCTATTTTCTAAGTATATATTATATACATTATTTACAGCTATTTATCGTGGATCTAATTTTCCCCCTTTTTTTGATTATTTTGTTATTATCTAAACGAATAACTATAGACACTTAAAATTTTCATAAAATATTTATATTAGTATTTTCTTTAGATGGTATCATTTTTGAAATATTTTGAAACTTTTTTAAACTATTTAATACATTTTTACATTTCAATTTCGATTTTTTTTTTTTATAAGTCTTATAGAGATACAGATTTTGTCAAAATCACGATAATTTGAATAATAACACTATAAATAATATATCAAACGTAAAATAAACTTATAATATGTACATACTGACAGACCGTCTTCGCTCATATTGTATCGATTTATCATTGAATTCAAATTCAACACAATAATAGTAATAATAAATAAAATAATAATTATTATTTAATAAGGAACACAAACACTCGACACATATAAGATAGTTACTTATTTTCTTTAATTTTTTTTATGAAAGTTTAACTAATAAAAATTTAAGTTTTACCAAAAAGTTTTTTACAACTTCTTTGATCTTAAATTATTTGTACACAAACATTAAAAGCTTAAAGCGTTGGTTGCCCTCTGGGCTCTGATATTATTATAACTATTATAACTTTATGATTTGTGATTACTATAGGTATTTCAAAACTTGTATCTTCTAAGTTATGAAAACATTTTACCTATTATATTATTATCTTCAAAATTTTAAAGTATTTTAATTTTAAGTTGATAAACAAGTATAAATAGGTATAGAAGTGAGTTTTACTAACATTTAGATGTCTATATAATATCACATTATACAACATCAATGTCGATAAGATAATTGCAGTCTAAAATTTTCATCATTAAACTAAAATCGAAAGAAAATAGAATAATGAATTGTTATATTTATATTACATTTTAAAAATGTCATTAAAAAATAAACTAACTTGTAGATTGAGAAAATATATTTATTTAAGACTTATAATTATGTTGGTAATTAATATATTTTTTATTCAACTTTGAAAAAAATTGTTTTTGTTATATGAATTATTGGATATTTATACCTCAAATAGAGAATGTAACATTAAGATTTTTTTTTTGAAGTATCTTAAATTCTTAATTTAAATTAGTTGAGACAAAATACAATTATTTGCGAACTTCGATGATGTATATAATATATTACACATTTTCGAATGATTAAAAAAAAATTATAAATTATTTAGTGCATTATTACAAAATGCGTGTACTTCATTTACTTAACTTTGTTATTTTTCTTTTCTTCCAAAACTTTCATTTTCTTTATAAGTTATATTATGCTACGATGGTACCAACAATCAAAATCTAATACTAAATTATATATTTTTTAAAATGGATCAAAAAGTCTTTATGGATAAACCTAATCTAAAAGTACTAAGGTTCTCAACATCTTCAGATTATTTAATTCATTCAGAAAATTTTTTTTTTTATAAAAATGGATCAAATCGTCGTCGACAGATCGTTATGTCCTGTTACAACGGTGTTTATTTTCTATTTTTTATTATTGTATATGTTGAAGTCTGTTAACTCCTTCTTGTTTTGGAGGAAAAGAAACAATCAAAATTCTAATTTTGAAGGTGTGTTCTAGTACAAAATTAGATTTTATTAGTACCTAGTTAATACATTAATATTTAATGTATTGTACTATAGTTATCTAAAAAAAAAAAAAATTTTATTTTATTGAAAACCCGTTTTTGATCAAATTGATTATGTCATTTTGTTATGAATACTTATGATTAACTATAGAGACTTGAACTATTCTTCGAATATTTAATATTTATATTACTATTTTTTAAATAATTATGGATTTTAAAATATTTTGGTTATTGAATTAATTATATATGTTTTTTATTTTATTTAGTTTATATTATGTTTGATATTTCGATACATATGTAGCTTGAAATAATTTTCATATAAGTTTCCTCATAGCTTATTATCATTTGTCCCTTTTGATAATTTTATTATTTGTAGTTAATAATATTTTTATTTTAATACTGAAGCTTTGTACAAAATATAGCATAAGGTAAAGTGTGACGCAAAAATGAAAAGTTCATTTTGAATTTGACAATACTTCTTTTGTTTTTAACTTAGAATTGTTATTGTTTCATAATGTAATACCTCTAGATATACATAATTGGAATTTATAGTCAAAAAAGTTATATTATAATTTATAACTCACCTAAAAATAACTTTTATTTTTTTTTTAATTTTAAAACGTCACACTTGCCCTTTTTCATGGGGCAAGTGCATAATCGGATTGTTTTTGCTATTAGTATTACATAAATCTATATATGGGGAAAGTGAATAATAAAGATAAAAATAAGCTTTAATTTGATTTTTGTTACATTCAAATATCTTGATTTATTAAGAATGCACAGAGCATTATTTAAATTTAATTAGTTACCCATATTAATATCAACTCATTAAGTACATAATATGAATAAAATAGGTTTTTTTTTTAAATTCAGAATCGTTAAAAACAACAAACTTAATTGATAGAAATGTTTCGGTTATTTACTCTTGCCCCGATGTGTATTTTTACTGGGGAAAGTGTATAATCGAAAAAAACAATGTAAAAATATGTCAAATATGGAAAATAGACATGTGAATCTTAAAGGAAACATAATTTAAAGTATCTTTACCTTTTCGTGAATTCAAAATTTATAGTTTGTGTTGACAAAATAAATATTTGAAAACATGTTTCTATAGAAAAATAATATATGCTTTTGTAAAAAAATATATATTTTGTGATTACAGCATGATAGATGCTAGTAATATGTTGCCAATCATATTGAAATATTCAAGTATCCAATGCAACAATCACCTACAAATTTCTAGTTTCACTATCAATAGATTAAATATTGATCATTATAACATCTGGTTTTACACTTATCCCGTTTCTACACTTACCCTACTTTACCTTAATAGGTTCATTTTTTTTTTGTAACTCAAAAATATCAAAAATATAATTACAGTTTTAGATAGGTACAGAGTAGAATGATAACAATGCAATGATTTTTATCAAATTGAATTTTGTTGGTATTTTTGGGAAATAAAAATAAAAAATTTCCAATGCTTTAAAATAATCGGGTGGGTTAAAAGGTAACAGCTTTGCTTTGCAGTAAGGTTTGATTTACCTCGTCATTATTTAAATCATTATTGTAACACATATATGTATTTAATTATAATTAAAAAAACGAATTTTAAAAACAACCAAGAAAAAACAGTTGTCAGTTTTTTTATTACTAAGTATATTTTATAACATTATGTATTTTGATATTGCTATTATATAATAACTTCATTTTATATTAGTAAGAGTAAGTATTATTGTTACTTATTATAATAAGTATTATTTTCGAAAAAATAGTATTTATGATACCTACCTATTATTATTTATTAATATTTAATTATTATGTTAGATTAATTGTATACTATTGTTATTGACTTTGGAGACAATACTGACTTACTAAATAGATCGTTGAAAATAGGTTCATAAATTGCTTATAATGAATAATAGTTAAGGGTTGAGTCTCCTTTATTATTTATAAATAAACTTCAAATAATGATGCATCAGATATTCACGCGTTAAATAACAATTTGTAATCAAATGATTTACATTTTTTGTTTTAATTCAAAATGTATTAACTTATAAAGTTATATTAAATGTATGAATTTTTTTATTTATTAAAATTTTTCAAATATTTAGGCTAATTTTTTTATAGCCATTTTATATTTTTAATTTTTTTTTTTGTTGATTTTAAAAATTTAATAAAAAGTTACTTATAAGTAATTTTTAATGATACTTAAAAATCCAATTAAATTGTCACACAATTTTTTATGGAAATTTAAATTTCAATGAAATTGGCTGGATATTCAAACAAAAAATACTGGTTTTAATTATTTTATCATAATTCAAATATATTTTTGGGAACTTTGTATGTTTTTAAAATTTTTGAATAAAGTTACTTTGAAAGTATTTTACTCTACTACTCACTATATTTGCTCGTAGTAATTTTATACATTATACAATGATTTATTATCGAATTTAAATTTAACGCATCCATTACAGTGGTCTCTTCAATGGTGAAATGAACTTAAAATCTACAACTACATGTAGAGCGAGTTCATCGGTGTTTTTAATTACATTTGTTGATTAAGATCTTAAGCGACTTAAGCACTTGAAGTTTTAATATAAGCCTATCAAGATTTAATGTACATGCTATTATAGGTATATTTATAACCATAATATTATATTATTCAATTAGTGTTTAAAAACTTTTATCGTAACTATTATTATTATGACTTACTCGTCTTTTTTAATTTATATAAAGGTAATACGATTTTGAAAAATATATTATAGGAAACTGCTTACCTTCGTTTTTATTCGAAATGCATTAAAATGTGTAATCATGAAATATTTAATAAATAAGATAATATATCGCCATGTAGAATTGAACAATAATTAAGATTAGTGTATCTATGATACTGTCTACATTTAATTTTTGAATTTTGTCTCCATATTTGTTGTAAATGTATTTATACATTTTTAATTTATATGAAATTAATATATTATATTGCAAATTTTTAAGGTTATGATTAGAGCGAGTAAGAAAATAACATTATATTTTGAAACTGTTTATTTTAATATTTCAATTTATTTAAAAGACATTATAATATCAGGCACGTACACAAAGAAAATTTTAGTGGGGGTTCATAAAAAAATTTACCATTATCAATATTTATCGATGAATGATGATACAAATAAACTGTATAACTATTAATTTTCGTGGGGGGGGGGGTGAACTCCAAAACTCCCCTTTGTATACGTGCCTGCATTATATAGGTAGGTACATGAACATTCATTAAAATACGAAAAGATCAAAGTTGTCTTATAATGATTGTAAAATAATTGTTAGAGCAAAAAATGAACTCTTCAATAAACTATACATAGGTAGTTATAAAATTATATTTATATTGAAACTATAACATGTTTTTTTTTTATTATTATTATTGATCTGTACTACAAGTCTACAACGCGACAGCAAGGGTCATTAATTACAGTGTCTAGTCACAGTTATTTAAAGTATTTACATTATGTTACATTTCATAGGTATTACAATTTAATTATATTTTGTTGATTATAGTTGTTAATTTAAAATATTCAAAGGTTTTCTTTTACGTGTTTTTTGTTTATAGAAGATAAATATTAATCAAGAATTTTATTTCATTCACTTTTTTTTCATGAATATTAATTATATATATTTTTTCATTGTTATTTCATTTGAATTTATATACATATATATATATATTTAATAATATATTGCAATATATTATACGTTTTAATATTTGTAATGATTTAAATGATCAGCTCTATCGATTGAGTTATGGATTACTGCAATTATTAAATTATTGAAATTTTATTATTTTACCTTTAATTACTTGTACTTTTTTTTATGGCGAGAGTTTTGTATTCTCATTAATTATTATTTCTTACAATATTTTTGCTTCTTTCACTTTATTGATAATTATCTCATAGTCTCATACATATTAATACCGGTTATTCAAGTGTAAAATAAATAATAATTGATTGAACATTGACGCTAAAAACTATTGGTAATTATACTATATATAATAATTATATGTATATACCTACCTCACGGTGGTAGACAAATCACTTTACAGTCATTGCTTTCTTTAATGATATTTTTAAGTTAATTTTCGAATTTGTTTTGAACGTAAGTTAGAAATACTTACTACTCGTTGCTCGTTTAATATAATTTAATCATAACACTATAATACTCAAACTGTGGTTCCCAAACTGTGGGCCGCGACACAAAATTGCAGGGTTGTGATTATATTTTTGGTGGGTCGCGCTATATTTTTATATTAAAAATAAATATATATATTTTGTTGTAACTAACTGATTCACTAAAAAAATAGGTCATGTAATAAAATATTGTGGGGCACCAAATTTTAAAAAATTACCAAAATGGGTCGTATAATAAAAAAATTGGGAACCTCCGCTACAATACAATATTGTATAGCTACATTATATACTTTTTTTGTTACTGAAATGTATTGCTATAGCAAATATAGAAATTAGTTTACAAACGTAAATAGTTAAAAACACTTTTTTAGAACAGCGAGTACAAATCAGTATTGTGTTTTTTTATAAAAACGGGTTCTTAATGAGAATTTTAAAATAACTAATTTATTTGTATGTGTTCGATCATATGTATATTAGTAACATAAAAATTAAATGCATCCGTTTTTATTTTCCGTTTTTTCCACATTGGGTGCATTTTTTTGAGTTAGACCAAAATATTAAAACTAATAATAAATAAATTACTATCAATAGTATAAGTGTACAATATATTATGTACAACTTGAACAATTTATTGTATGATATAGTGAATTCGAACAGAAAATTGTTTTTTTTTTTACAAAATAAGTTTCGTATAGCTTATACGTTTTATCATTTAAATTATTGAGGAAAACAAAATATTAATATTTATTTAATAACTACGATTTTTACATTGTATTTATAATAAAATAGTTGATATTTTATAATTTTTACTATTTTTAATTTCGGTTTAAAATATTTTTTATTGCTTAAAGTAGTTGTAGGTACTTAAAACTTACAAGAGTGCAACCGTATCAACAAAATCTAATGTGAAAGCACCACAATTACGATTCATATGGTACTCCAGCTAGTACCTACACCTATAATAGTATAATAACAGTATAATGCTTGACTCAATGGTCATAGAAAAAAATGTTTTCACTACTATGATAAAACTTGAAAACTTTAAGTATTATATAATATGTTGGCCAGGGTTTTCAAAAGTTTATATTAATGTAGGTTTATGAGGTTTATAATTTCTTTTTATGAAAATAGTTAAATCTAGTGAACAAAAGTGCGTTATTATTAAAACAAGCAGAAAACAAATTGCAGCTAACACTTAAGAATGTAAATTTAACGCGTTTCGTGTTTACACATTATATATATATATATATATTATATATGTCCGTTTATTACACATCTATAATAGTATATAATATACTTATATTATCTGCTCGTACGGCAATAACGTTGTCTGACATTTGGTAATAGGATTTTGCCGGGATGGATTTGTCTTTCGTATATTGTATTAATAATAATATGTAATCTTATATAATAAAATAATTTACAGTTGGGTGGCGCACGCTATAATATATACATCTGAATAATATTGCATTACCACTTCTCTATATTTTTAAAATGTTAACTACGTGTAGTGACCACTGACATAAAGTCTTCTCCTTCCACGAGCTACAGAAAATCTTCTCGTCATTGTTGTCGTCGTCGCCGTGCATATTCGTATACACACGCAGATACCTACTCGAGATACAATTATTACACCTATCGTGCGCTTTACAATCCGTCATATCATTATAATACTCGAGTCGCGAGTTCTTGTCGCGTATCTTAAGAATATACATAATGTCATACGACTGATTTGTAATAAAGGTTATATGGTAACATCGGTTCGACAACGAGACCCACTGCCACCGCTGCAGCCTTTTCTGCATACGTTTTCAATCTTTATTCATCGTTGCGGTATCATTATTTTCGGGCGAATCATAATAATATAGCAGTAATATCGACATAACATTTGTATATTACATATTATAATAATATTCTGCAAGCGAGTGGCAGATACCCGAACGCTCCTTCTCCTTTCGTTTCTCGACGTCGGCGACCGAACGACGATATTATAGCGAAGGCGTGCGACGCTGTTACACAACGCTTCGGCCTCGACGGCCACCACCACCATCACCGCCGCCGGTATATACTACCTCCTCAGCCACCGCCACTTCCACCGCCGCCGCACTCGACCATTACACCGTACAGACATTGACTCCGCAGTCTTAGCCAGCGTACGGCGATCCGAAGAAGTTTTTTTTTATTAGTGTACATGACGACGGTAAATATTTGTTTTATTCAATAATATTCGCGCTTTCTCTAGATGATATTTTGTCTTATCAAACAGTAATACTTAACTTTCGATAGGTACCAGTTATATTTTCTGCGCATGGTTCGAATGTAACGCGTGTGAATTTATTAGTATTGTAATACAACCGTTAGTGCGTCTTTTGAGTGAAATCAAAAATACTTTATCGAGCAAGAAACAACCGCCATCTCTTTATACATTGAACACTACAAACATCTACTGTAAGAAAATATTATAATAATAATCGATATTTTGTCTCCGTTTTCTCTTGTTTAACATAAAGGCCACTATATATCGTAACAAGTGTTAATGAGTTTATAGTTTTTCTTAAAAACCGTTTCTGTTTTGTTTGTAAATTAACATTTTAATTGGTCGTATTATCAGTAATATCAACATCGCCAGTGGTCAAGAGTTCCAGAAGGTTGTAAGGTCATTGCCGCTGACACATAAGTTCAGAATGTTCGTTGCCAAGCGAACTCCGTGTAGAAATGAAGATGGTGTCACCGCCACCACATGTCTATGACGAAATAATCTGCACTATATAATGTATTGGATTCATCATCGGAATCGAGGAAAACACCTGTGCACGATATTTATTGCATGACGTACTCCAAGTTTTGTTTAAAAGTATGAAACGAAACACAATTTATCCAGAACACAGTTTAACGATGTCGGTATTGGTCATCGTCTTCTCTGCTACCTTACTGGCTTTTGCGGGAACAACAACAGCACAAGGTACGTTGTACTTGTATTTATCACATGTACATTTTTAAGATAATTATAAAATACCTATTGTATCTATCTATATACAATATATATATATTAATTTTGTGTTTATGGAGGTCACTGGTCAGTTATTATAACTATATGTATTATAGTATATTATATATGAAAGTTTTAATAATTTAATGTTATTTAACGGGTCCTATATTTATTTTATAAACTGGTATATTTTTTCGCTGAAGTAAATAATAATATAAAATTAGAAAGTGATATTAAAATAATTTAAATAATATCAATGATCAACCCCTATAGAATTTAAACTTTTGTCAATAGTACCTACGTATGTATTCTATATTTCTATGTAAGTACTCAAAATTCTCAAACACTTAATTGGTTATTTATTTATAAAATTAAAAACATAAATACAAGTAAGCTGATGGTGTTTTCTTATGCTATAGGCATTGCAATATGTGTTGTTTTTTTTTGGGGGGGGGGTATAGAGATTAGTGCTTGGAAGCTAGAAGTACGTCAAAAATGTATATTGGTAACAATAATAACTATTTTTAGATATGTATTATTTAATCATATTTTGGCGTAAATAATAATCGTATGCAAGTGCGTTATTTATCATTTATAATTGTATCAAACGCTTTTACCGGCCGAGGCTGGCGTCTATCTTATTTAATATAATAATATAGCCTATAACTAAGATTTATGCAATTTAAAATCTATTATGACAAGTTTGGCGTTACTACATTAGTGAACTTTGAGCAATTGCTAATGAAGACTTGACGAAAACTGTTTAAATTTGCAGAACTATTTAAGTGATGGTGATTCTTGTGATATAGTTGCTTCTAAATTATTTGAAGAGTTCAGTTCGAAATGCAATTGCAAAAGATACTAATATACTACAAGTACCTACTAACTTTCTTAAAGACAATGCTTGGTACATTTACTGACACCGAAGTTTCTCTTCGAATCGTACTAACAATATTCGTAACCTCAGCATCTGCTCAAAGAAACTTTTCTTATACCTAATTAAAAAATACTTTAGAAATACAATTTCTAAAAAAAGATTGACCTGGTTAAAATTGATTGACTAAGTAACGAAAAAAACAAACACGTTAGATTTTTAAGGCGTACTTACAATTAAAATAACATGATAATTTTTTGCGTTTAATAAGTCAAGGAAAAAATATTTTGATTTTTGTTCACTTTATTTTTATTTAAATTTTGAATCGTGAAATGATGGTAATAGTATTTAATAAGTAATAGAAAATAAATAATTAATGTGTAAATTATATTATAAATATAAAGTAATGTTCTGACTGTTTATACATAATATACGTAGTATATTCGTGAATATATAAAGATAACAATTTTTATAAAACATTAATAAATATAATAGAGTATGTATAGTGGAAGTTTTACAATAAAATAAATCAAGATAAAATTGGATAAGAATTTAAAGTGATAAATAAAAGAAAAAATGAACCAAAACCCACAGTCGATTATACAGAAAAAAAAGACTTGCAATTATAATTTCCACCGGGATTTATAATACGGAGCGCCGACCCTGAGCCATATTGGATACTATAATATTATAATATACGATGTCAAACAATCTGTTGACAATCGAATTAACAAACTTTTTGTCTATATTTCATATTTTTCCCAAGTAATTCATCCATAAACGATTGATTTTCTATGTAAATTAATTATATATTTTGCTATTAATTTATATAGAAGTAGAGACGACGTTTTTAAATTACTATTCACTGGGTACCTATATGTAACTTATATGTATGTATTCATATGACCTTTGTGGGAAAACGGAGAAGACAAAAAAAATACAAAAATGTGCAATTCGTGTGTATAATGTGAACTCGCACAATGTGTATTGCTCCAGGTATACCAATTAAGTTCTTAACTATTCATCAAGTAATAATTGTTCTCTATACGCCACATTATATGCGGTATCTAAAACTTAATAATATTCATCTAAAGTGCTATTTCGTACATAATAACCATAAATGTAACACAATAATGATGGTAAACTGTATGTGGGTATGTAATGGATTATAATTTATAATGCGATATACATTTATTATATAAAATTTTACAGTACATAATAATAATAATAATATTATCTCTTATAAAAAGAAAAATAATAATAAATAAATAACGATTTTCGACTAATTATGAAATGGGCATCGCCCCACAGCTATAATATGTATCATGTATGCGATAGGTGTCCTTGGTTCGTGACGGCAACGACTTTAAGAATAGTATACCTATACAACACTATATACACCACCAGGTTGCCAAGCCGTCTTAAGCATATATAGTACCTATATATACATTCCTCTATAGTGCACTGCAGGTGTATGATATAGCAAAGAAGTATGTGTGTTACGACGTTGCCACGATTTTATATCGAATGCGATTTACAATATACTTTTACTTTCACTTTGTTACGACGGCCGCCCTCGCACAGAATACCGACGGCATTGCGCGATAGTAACGGTGGAGGTGCCTTGCGAGGCCGTGGACCGTAGTCCGTGGTAATGGAATTTCAGAATTCAGGAAACAACCAGTCCTAGATATGTTACAATACGAGCTAACACCGCAGAATAATATTATTATTATGTTTCGATGATATTATTGCGCGACAGTATATAAGACGTGTGGCGCCGAGTGGCTGACCGAACAGTTATATTATTATACTACTATTTACATTCGATGCGTTTTAAAATATTTAAAGACTTAAGCCAACACGTTCCGCGAGCATAGTATACCTATTGCATTAGTCATCGCGAACCAGCTCCTTGATCGTCTCAGTACCTACCTAGTATTTAACTATGTATAATTATAATTCATTCAGCGTAATATTAAATTCGTCCGCGAATGCTTATTATTAGAGGTCGATTATTTTAACAAAATAAATCGTTAAAAAAAGTATTTATTATAAATTATAAGTGTTGAAAAAATAAATATATTTTTACTTATCTTTAAAAGTAAAAACGGTCACTTCAGATTATAACCAGTATTCCGATAATTATTACATCTACAGATCAATAATTAATAGGTACATTAATTATATTATTTCGAGAACGAACAAATGAAATAATTTTGACGACTTAACTCGAACATTTTACCTTTTCCTAACAATAATCTGGTTATCGGTTGATCTGATTAACATAATGTAATTGAAGAAATATATGACATTTTCGTGAAAGTTCCCAATAAATGATTTAAAAACAAGCAAACAAGTATATTTAGAGAGAAAAGCAAAATAAAGTTTACTTAATTACAATTAGGATGAGATATGAAATTAAATTATAAATAATAATTATCTGCAGTATATCACCCGTCAAAAAAAAAAAAAAAACATTTACTACAAAATCTAAGTCTTATTTAATATCATTGTTTCAGAGTTTATGTGTTGTAATAGTATGTAATATACCAACAACAATGTAATTGCACATGACGCGAACAATTATTATTATTTCTTTGCATTTTTTGAACACATTATAAATAAGATTTTCGCATATTATAAATTTATAAATATATAAACATTGTAATGATAAAATCAATGTGAATCGAAAACATAGTTTCTTCGTAAATAGTTAACTATACTTACCTACGTTTTATTCAATCGAGTTTGATAATAAAAAAGAAAATAAGTAACCGTGTGAGTGTGATTTGGATATAGGTACTTTATTTTAATATTATTCGTGACGTTTTCATAATACGAAGAAAAAAATACTTTTTATTATGTACATACATCAATAAATTAAAGTGTAGGTAATATAATTTTTTTTATACATCACTTCATACTTGTATATATCTCCATTACAACACTGGTCGGGGGTAATGTTCTATTGGGAACGTTTGAGACATTAATAATACAATGTGTCATAGATTATCTCATAAAGTTCGTTGTATTTAACCGTATCTATATTACTTTTTTAGACCTGTAATCTCACAATAATGGATCCATTGCGCAATTTCGAACAGATTGTTGTGTAATAATAAATACACAGGTACCATTCACACCCCCGCCACATAATATAATATTTGCACAAAAATAATACCTATTTGACACAAAAAGCAGGAACACTGTTCGCACAAACGGCAGATAAATTGCGCAATGTACATTGATGGACATATTTTGTCGTGACATATTTCAACAAAATATGCCTACTTATAATACTTATATTCCCGTATGTAGCGTTACGCCGACAATGGCAGTGTTATAAGAACATAGGAAACAACGTCGATGGCGGAAAACTCTAAATAAAATCGGAAAAAAAAATACAACACGTTTCGTCATGCTGGACTTACCTAACAAGGACCAGCCGAAGGTATTCTGTTTTTACCTATAGGTATATCGACCATTGGCAACGTGTTTTGGCGCGTTGTGTAGATATATAAAGTTGCAAAAAAAAAAAATGATTTTAAAAGTAAACGTCATTATTTAATCGTGCCTGAAGTCACCACCATCAAATCATCCGGTTAATGGCACTGCGTACAGTACGACATTAAAAATTAATGAAGGAAACGCTATAATGTGTTCTTCGAATACCTCCAGGCCTAAAATGACTATCGATTTAAGTATATTTAGTCTATTTAAAATTATACCCACGGTTGTAAGTCTGCAGTCCGTCGCGCCGTTAAGAATACTTTTACAGGTTAATGTGCAGCTTAGAGACACTGAGACTATTATAATGGCGGTGACATCACTATTGTAGATGTTGTTGATTTCCTAAAATGAAGATTTTACTTGATTGAATGACAAAGTGTTATGATGTTGGTTGTGTTATAATATATACGTGATTTATAACTTGCCATAAAGTAACATTTTATTATTTCTTGTTCTCTGAAAACTATCACAAAAAATATGTACATTTCTTATTTAAATACAATTTGTTAATGTACCTTTATTTTTAAATTTATTAACAATTTTTTAAATAAATAGTTTTTTTTTCTTTCATCGCTTCTCGCTGAATACAAAATATACGTTCGTCACAATACGATGCGGGTTGATAATGGGCAGGTATACCTATACTATTGAGTCATGCCATTTATTATGTATCAGGAACATTTTTTTTTTTATTCTAATTATTTTTTTTCTCAAACAGAATACGCATATTTTATGATTTAATAACAAATTATTAATATATATATAATAGCATTTTTCAATGTATTATAAAATTATAATATTATGTTATAAGAAAAAACGCAAAACAGGTTTCTTTGTTATTTCTCAGATCTGATTGCAAATTACATTATAGATTGGCGATCGCCATAACAATCCGGTATAATTGACACAAGTGGTTAGATGAAATGGAAGATGATAGATGTTGATAAAATGTACAAATTATTTTTGTTAAAACGTCAAAATGTATTATACTTTACTTTATAATAACTGTCAGACGGATCAGTCTTTGTACCTATGGTGCATTAGATCAATTTAATCATTCGAATTCAGTATTGCTAAACTTAAAGGGAGGTATAAAGCTGTTGGTACTCTTATATGTTTTCTATATATACGTATATACTACTATCTATATTAATTTCAATTACACATAATCAGATAACATTCTAGAATGGACAGAATGGAAAATGTTTTTCGCAAAAAATAAGAATTATATTATATTATATAGTTGAATTCAGATGGATTTGTAAATTGACAAATTTCAACATCAATTTAATAAATTTAAAGATTGATAACTAATAAAATAAGTAGTTTTTGATTTTTCAAAACTTCAAATGCAATTATTAGCAACTTTATAAGTTAACGTCACAGTGATATACTGTAATATATATTCAGATTATTTTATGATAGAAAAAAATAATGCACATAATGGCAATATGATAATTATGGGTGAGAAACTTATTAATTTGTAGAATAATCTATTATAGTACCTAAATAAATTTATATAATACTACATTTTTTAATACCGGTTTACAGTAATAGTATTAATACCATTTTAATATTAAGTAATTATCTTTAGCAACTAAACAGCCTTGACTATTATAAAAACTAACCAAACTTATAAGTAGTTATAACTGTTGTGAAATGTAACCACTTCCTTTTTAAATTACTGTAACACACAATACAACGTTTAATGATTTATCTACTTTAGTTTATTTACTGTGTTTTTTATTTATTGTAAATACAAAAAACATAATGGAAATTTGGTTAAAGGTAAATTCTAAGTAACTTTTAATTTTATTATTTTATTATATCTTCCATTATCTAATATGAATAATAATTTATTTTGCATTGTATTGTTATTTGTTGTTTATAATATGAATGCAGTATGTGTGAGTGTGTGTGCGTGTATGACAATGTTGCTAAAAAAAGGTCAAAAACATGTGTCTACGCCGAAACATTAAACCGTTAAAAGTATTAATTATTATTATTGTTATTAGAATTTCGCATTAAGGGATTCTGGTTTGCCGTTAATTCATGTAATACTAAAGCGGAGTTGATATTGTAATATAATATAATAATTCATAATAAACCGAGACAGAAGAGGCAAGAACAATTAATTCCGGCTGTGACCATCGAGCCGTTTTAATTGCTCCGCGATTGTAATAATTAAAGTCGTTGATTTTTTTTTTTTTTTTTGTAATCGTCTTTGGGTGGTCGGAATATTATCCTATCGTAACATCAACTATAGTAGGTATCTATCTATTCCACGTCAGCATGTGGTTACTCTGAAAATAGATTTAGATTTTTATTCAATCGGTCCATTTGAAATCAATACACAATCATCATCCATTATTATCGTTTTCGTCTTGCCTTTTTCTGTTGTTATAAGATAATATTATAAAATGTCTCGAGGGGATACATTTTTCTATTATGAACGCACACGTGCTATCTTGAAATTTATATCTATTAAAACTAAACGGTATTTTATATTTTTTAACAATAGTTGGGATTGATATAATATAAAGTCTATATGAATAATAGTTATATATTAATATTATGCATTACAATTTTAACTGGTATGCGTATAAAGTATTATAATAACAGTTACACTGTTGTTAAAAATTTGTTTGTGGTGATGCAGTAACCTTCGTCTATTACACTTTCACTTGGTATTTAATAAATAATAATATAGGGCAACGATAATAATAACAATAATAACGATTATTATCATTATTATTATTATTATTATTATATTTCATTCAAGTTTTTTAATTTATATTGTAAAAGTAACTATAATATTATGTATAATATACAAAATATAGTTACCTATACTTTAATACGTAATATGTATCTTTATTGTTGGTAAACTACATCAATAATAACTTGAATGTTATTAAATGTTTTTTGATACTGATAATATACTAAGTGTCAAAATATTGCAAAATTGACAAAATATATTTTTATTCATATTTCACTCTGAATTTCAAAAAAAAATAGTTATAATCGTTCATTAAAAATCTATTATAGTTTTATCTATTTTTAGGTACTAACTATTCAAATTTTGTCTTCCATAATATTATAAGTTTTCTAGTTTGCTACCTACTCTATATTATTATGATAATTTTTTTTTTCAGTAAAAGATTATTGTTGGACATAGCTTTAAAATGTATATCTAATGTAACTCTGTAAGATTAATGGAATAATGATAAAATATAGGTACAACTTATACTATTTATTATCTTGTATTTAATCTTATTATTTATTTTGATCTATTCTTTTAAATTTTAAAACGTTCTTAATTTTTAATACATATTATAATTATTTTGGAATTTTGTCTGATAGGTAGAATCATGTTCAGCTTTCTACACATAAAACGTAAATTAGCTTGTGAAATTTAGATCCGTTATCACAATTTAGTCTTTAAATGAAAACACCAACAGTAAATAATTGGCGTGAAATTACCACTAAAGAATTAACACAACAATGTCATCAACTTGTAAATTAAGTCTTATAGAAATATTTAATTTTAAAGTAGTAATTTACCTATTATTTTTATTATTTCGGTAGATTTCAAAATAATAATCAAGGTATTTAAAAAAACAAAATAAATGATTGGCATATTGAATAAAGAAAAGGGTTTTTAAAACTATACAATTAAATATTGGTATGCATTTTTAAGAAATATAATAATAGGTATAATTTTGATATTTAATATTTTTGATAACAATTTAATAATGAGTGAATATATTGATGTAACTAGCCACTCATTTTAAATTTGTTATCTTTAATTTTTGCTTAACTTTTTTCTAGTATTTATGGAAAATGGCAATGATTAATGATGTTACCTTTAATATATTTTTTTAAATTATGCAGATATAGTTATTAACAGTTACATTTTTAACTATACATTTGCTAGTACCTCTTTAGATACTTAGTAATATATTAAGTATAAGAATTTTTTAATACATATATTATTTGTTACCATATAGGTAATTGATTATTATTTATTATTATCAATAATAAATTTAAATATTTTTTATTTTATGCAAATTATAAACTACCTACCATTTTTATAAAATGTTTATTACTTAGTACTTGCAGTATTGCAATTTGCAGTAATAACTAATATTATTATTATTAATATTTCTTATAATTCTATGAACATAACTTACCTATGTTATAATAACTGGATACCTTGATAGTTTTAAGTTGTAACTATTTAATTATAAAATATTTTGTTAATTTTATTATACTGGTTATATCACATATAAGTTATGTTGTTAGTTTTAATTTACTTGGAACCTTTATATCCTAGAAATTTTTCACATACAAAAAAGTATTATAAAATATACCTATAATACTTATAGTGACAAAACTTGGAAAAAACAATATTTATAAGAAAATATGCACAAATTTATATTAATATTAGTTAAAAATGTTTGAATTTGTCTTACCTATGACACTTTGGTCATTTTTTTTTTAAACATAAATAAATAACCTAAGTTAAACTTCTAATTAATTTCATAATTTTACTGAATACATTTTTTTTTTAACTAGAATATTCAATAACCATCACAAACAATATACAAATGTGTTAGAACTCTTGAATACATAACACATTTAAATAATAAGCACTGATATTTAATATAGTAGTTTTGAAATATAAATCATTATTTCTATAACTACCTATTCATGTAAATTATAGAATATATATATACATATATAAATAATAAATAAATATTTATGATACAAATTATTCAATTTAATTTTACTTATTGATTTCATAATATTAATAACTTGTACCAAGATCATACCTATATAATTTATAAGACCGGTGTTTAAATATTTTTACAATTATTGAAGCTTGAATTACGTTATATCTTAGAATAAATAAATATTTAATTTGGTAATTCATTTTTTTTTTAGTTATGGAAACCCAAATATGACTAAATCACAGTAAATAATATAATTCATTGTTTAGTACCTTTTTAACTTGTAACTTCTTATTTAGTTTCAATATTTTCACTATATAAACTGAATGATTGATCTAAGTTTTATATTAATATGAATAATTTACTGATTTTAATTAGTTTTCAAGTCAGAGTTTTATACAAAGTATTTATACAAACATTTCATATTTTGTAGCAGTAGTTTATTTATGCATTCAAAATTCTAACTTAAAAATATATATGTATTTCTATCTTGTGTATAAGTACACCTAATGTATACTATTAACTACTGTGTCGTGTATTTACTATTTAAATTAAAATTTTACAATGAATATTAAATAAGCAGAATTAAATAAAATAATTATGATGAATCAATAATAAATTAATTTAATCGAAACTATAATATACATTAGAAACATATTTTATAGTAAATATATTAGTAAATAATGGGCATATTTTTTTCAAGTTAAATAAAATAAAAATTTACATTCTATATTGATATTTTATTTTAGTTCACTTAATTAAATGTTATAAGTAATTTTAATTTGTGTAATAAATATATCATTAAAATTGTAATGTTGTAAAATAATTAAAGTAAATAAATTGTACAATATGAATTATTATTCTTATGTTTACTAGGCACTAATTAACTATCTTCATTTACGGTACATTATTTATAACGAGGGAAACTTATCATTATTACATACAGTTTTTTAAGTATACAGTTTAAACACTACTAGAATATATGATGTGATTATTTTCACCTGCAAGTGAAATTCCATCACGACTCTCTCTATGTGCCGCCATTCAAAAAATACACGTGCGTTTTACCAGTTAAGATATTCATTTGAAATAATATTCTTTAATAAGTCTAAGTAAAATGTTATGATGTGACCTATAATTTTATAATAACTGACCAATATTTTTTTTATGCGTAGGTATAATTAAAATGTCAATTGCGTTTTTCTATTGTTAAGTACTATTGTTTAGAAAATAAAATTATCATAACTATTTGATTAATAGATATAATATACCTATATATTGTACGTTTGTTTATAGGTCAACAGCAGAGATTCTTTTTGCCTTCATCCAATAATGGAAATTTTGCTCTACCTCGAGTACAATTTCAAGAAGATACAAATAGTGATGAACTGATTTTGCCTCAACGTAGACTATCTTCTGCCGATCCTTTACCATTATCTAACCCTAGTTCATCGAGTTTTTTTTCATCTCAACAACAGCTTCAACCAGGAACATTTACAAACTCTGGACCATTTTCACGGCCACCGAATGTCCAACCATTTATTTTAAACGGACAACAAACTCAGTTTCAACCACTTCGAACCTCAGGTTCTTTAAGTTTCGTTGATGCTGTTTCACCACCATCGTTCTTTCAACAAGCACCACAGCGTCCACCATCATCACCACCACAACAACAACAACAACAACAACCACTAACACAACAGCAGTTTAATTTTTTTCCGAGTAATTCTCAACAACAACGATTTCGATCGGCTTTACAACAAAAACAACAACAACGAACGGAACAACCAGATTCCACAGATAATTTTAATGAACGTCAAAATGCACAACCCTCATTAATATTACAACAATCAAGCCAAGAAAGTTTTAATAGTGATACTTCTCGTCGTCCGTTATCACAAACTAACGGAGTGATACCAGCTTCTAGAAATCCTTCACCTACAGGACCCATTAGATGGTGGAATCCTTCAACGGACTCAGAATCAGTAGCCGCAAGTGATGATGACACGGTAGATGGAATTAATACAAAAGACGATACTGTAGATTTAACCCAGCAAAGACAAAATCAACCACCAAAACGTGGGCGAGGTCAACCGCAACAAGCTAAGAGAAGACCCATAACTACACCAGAGCCATCTTCAATTATTAACCTAGAAGAACAACAAGAACCAGCTGCTATTGGTTTTACAGTGATACACGATGAGACTGATGATCGACCGTCGTGGTCTCAACCAATAATTACCACACATAGACCACAACCGGGGCCAAATGCTTTTAGAAACAGAAACCAACCTACAGTAGTTTCAGGATCGGTGATAAATCGGAGGCCTACTACCCTTAGTCCATTATCTATTATAGAATCTTCTTCTACGACTATACGATCTGCCCCTCAGCAAACTTCAGCATTATTTGGAACAGTTAATAGACAACAAACAACTACTGTAAGAAGTAGAAAATCGTCCTTGTTTCCTACAACCACTACTACAATGAATACATTAGATTACGAACAGGAAGAAGAAGATGAAGAAGAACAAACGGTGGAAGAAAAGCCTCAATTTCAACCACGAAGGTCTACAACAACAACACAACCACCTACAGTTCCAATTACTACGCTGAGAACTGCTCTAAGACCAAGAATAAATTCTCTAACGACTTCGATCCCACAACAACAACGAATGAAAAAGATTGTAAACAATCCAGCAATAATTCAAAGCATAACCACTAGAAAACCACCAATAACAAGTACTACTACATTAGCTCCTACAACTACTACAGAACAACAAATAGACGAATATGAAGAATATGAAGATATAGAACATACAACAACAGCTTTTACAACAACTGAACTACCATCAAATAAAAAACAAACAAAAACTACATTAGTAAATCAATCGTCCACAGTAACAATAAATCAGAAAAATAATAATAATTCAATAGCAACTACTGAAAGTTGGGTTGTAGTCGCAAGTGTACAAACTAGTAGATCAGTTTCATCATCATCGTCAATGGTGGGAGGTGGAACAAATAAGAATCATTCTGTGCAAGAGTTAATTACCTCTACAGCACCTAGTCCTACAACGAAACACAGGTTTAATAATAAACCTGCAATAACAACTACTAGCACAACAACAGTAGAAAGTATCATTGATAAATTAGATAGAGTTCAATCGGAACTTTCAAATGGTATTTTGTACGGTAGCTCTTCTAATACAAACAATGGTAGCCGTATTTTAACTGATATGCAGAGTAGTGGTAACAGTGATGATAAACGAAATGATGATATATCATCATTTACAACTCCAACCACTGAAAAAACAACAAAGACTTTAACAAGTACTATGGTTCCCACAACCACTACCATAAGTACCACGATTACTTCTAGTTCTCCAATCACTACCACGTCTACTAGCACTACTAGTGCTCCCAGTACTACTAAAAAATCCGAGAAAGAAGAAGACGAGGACGATGATAAAGAAGAAGAAGAAAAAGAAGAAGAATCGGACGACTCAGATAAAGAAACAACGTTTGTTCGAAAATTCGTACCTTCTAAACAGAGAACGACTACTGTTGCTTCCATTACTACAACTAGCACAGTTAAACCTTCAATTCCAGGTGGAAAGAAAAATAGATTAATAGATTCTGTTAAGTTTGACGATTTATTAACTAGTGGATTACTTCCCGCCGGATTTAACCCAAAACCACCTCCAGCATATAAATCTAAGACGATTACAACTACAACTGAAACACCTTTACCGGTTACTAATAACATTAGTAGTTCTCAACAAAAAAATATTAGTAGTAGTGCTTCTACTAATACTACGCCTAGTACAACCACAACAAAATCAAAATCATCAGGTTTGAATATTAAATTTGTGGATGACTCATCAGCATTAGCTTCGCTATTACCACCAGGTTTTAAACTAGAAGATATTAAACCTGTTGAAGTCTTGTCACCTTCTTTATTACCACCAGGATTCAAATTACCAACTGAAAATGATGAAACTACTAATAAAAATAAAGAACAAGAATCGATTACAACAACTGTTGTACCAACGACTGACGTTCCGTCATCTACTACAACAACAACAATTGCTAGTAGTACATCAGGAATAGTTTTTCCTAATAGTGGAAAAGGAGCAAATAACTCTGGAACTAGAAAACCATTGCCTTCTAGTAAAAAAATGCAAGCTGCAGTTACTGTGGCACCTACTATTCAAAAGGGATGGCCAGTTAGGTAATTATTATTTTTATTTAATAACTTCAGGTTCTTCTTTATTATAATACCTATGTACTTATGTACCTATATAAAACTCAATTAAATTTTCAGGGTTGTTACTGAGTTCACTGGCTGGTCGACTCCATCAACAACGCCATTATCTATTGAAAAATTGTTACAACAGTCTAAAGCAGCTGAATTAGCTGCTATGACATCTACTTTAGAGCCAACTACTAGCACTACAACTACTACAACGACTACCACAACTACTATGAAACCACCTCCAACTACAACACCTGGTCAATGTTCTGAAAATGATTCAGTATGTGAACTTGTTGGTACAGTGCGATTAGTTGGTTCTGGATCAGAAAAATGGGTACCTGAGTTATTAGACCACAATACTCCAGAATGGAAGTTACTAGCAAGCGAAATTGAAACTCAAGTAAGTATATATTTATTATTTATACACTTTTATTATGATATACATAATTTAAATTTGTTAATTTATTTTTATAGCTAGATAAAGTATACAGTAAATCACCGGCATTGAGTAAATGGTATAAGACAATAACCATTGATTCTTTCAGGTATGTGTATAAATTATGTTTAAATAAACAAATTTTAAAAATGTGCTAGGAATTCATTATTCAGATATACATTACAATAATTTATAATATTACTAAATATATAAGTATTGAGGTTAATTAATTAATATTTTATTTATTTATTTATTATTTATTCAGCCAAAACAATTTCAATTAAATAATTATAATAAAATACATTAATAGTAGCTGATACATAATATACCAACTGAGCTATAAGCTCGTATCTGGTATACGGAGTTCAACGATATTACAATTCGTATTAAACTAAAATATTTATACAAATAAAATATAATATAATTAAATAAACATAACATGTTAAAATAAACTTAGAAACAAAAATTAACATCAGTATTATATATTATATTTACATATTAATTTAATATACGATATTATGTTTATATATATTAATATATTGACTTTTTATGATTTTATTGATACACACAACACACATTATCATCAAGATCACTAACTATTTCATTTATTGCCTTTTTTATTTGATTTTTATTAATTATATCGTTGGTATTATTGGATTGACTTTCACAAAAACTTTTTATTAGACTCTTTAGGTACTTCGTTGTTTAAATTGTTTAAAATAGTTTTCCCTGTGTAATTAGGAGAAATTCTAGAACTAGTTAAAAAGTATATGCTGGTTTAATATATTTCCCTGCTCTTCTGTCTTTTATTTCTGTAGCATTGAGTGTATGGTTCTGTATGGATTTAACTAAAATTTGCCTAATGTATAGTTTATAAACAGATAATATATTAGTATGACTAAATAATTCCTGTGACAGGTATTTTAATGGTAGGGGAGTATGCTACTTTTACAATCATTTTTTTGTGTGGTATACAATGAATTGATATCTGTTCTGTTGGTGCTTCCCCAACATGTTATGCCGTATGATAGAATCGAATTACACAGTGCCATGTAAATTTGTCTTATAATTGATTTATCAAGGAATCGAATTTTATAAAATAATACAGTTAAGCTCCTTATTTTGTTTTTGACATTATGTATATATTCTGACCATTTTAGGTTAAAATCCATTGTCACTCCTAAACATTTGAATTATAATACCATTTTAATTGGTTTGCAACTACAATTTTTCATATCAGTTCCACATTTGTGTATTATAAATTTATATCCAACGGGAAGCTGTGAACGTATAGTGACTATTGGCATGCAAACCGATTTGTTTATGTTAAGTGATAATAGATTTTTTTCCATCCAGTCATAGATATGCCGTAAATCGATTTCGACAGTATGCTTCAATTTTTCCCAATTATCTTCAAAATTAAATAGTGCTATGTCATCCGCAAACATGAATAATTTACCTTTTAATAAAGATGCTATATTAATATTATATAGAGTTAATATATAATAAAAACAGTATAGGGCCTAATGATGTACCTTGAGTTCCTCCATAATCTTTAATATAACAATGATTACTGCAATGAGGTCCGATAGTGGTTATTTGTTGTCTGTTACTCAGGTAACTGGTAAAGCATTTTAATGCATTGTCATCAAAGCCTAATTTTTTTACTTGTTTAGTAATAATTGTCTACTGATTGAGTCAAATGCTTTTTCCATGTCCAAGAATGAAATGAAATTTTTTTTTTTTTAGTATCTCTTTTGTTATGTAAATAGTTATTAATGTCGATTAAAGCGTCTTCTGTTCCTAATTTGTTTCTAAACCCGTATTGCCCAGTAAATAATATTTTATTTCTCTTCAAGTATTCTAATAGCTGATTTTTAATTATTTTTTCAAGGATTTTAGCTAAAATTCCTACTATTTAAATTGGTCTATAATTCGTGAAATCTGTTTTATCTCCTTTTTTATGAATCGGTACGATTCTAGCTACTTTAAGTTCATCAGGTACCGACGTACCGTACCATTTGTTATGCTACAGTTAATTATGTGTACAATAGCCAATAGGTAATATCACATTGTCATCTCCTATTTGTTTAAAAAATAATGCTGTATAACCATAAATTCCAGGTGCGGAGTTGTTATTCAGATTATTTAATATATTTTTTACTTCAAAACTGCTTATGATTTTAAAGTTGAAGTTGGAGTTGATGCTTGATTTATTATTAGTATTCGTTTCAAAATTATACGTAGATTGTATATTATTTATACTATTTGGAAAATTGTTATCAACTAGTCTATTTCTGGTTGTAGCGAAGTATGAATTTACTATGTTTAAGTAGTCTTTAGGCGTGGATGTTGGATATATGTCCTTTATTATTTCATTGATTGGTAGCCCCGTAGATTTAATTTTTCTCCCCGATAGTTCATTGATAACTTTCTAGATTTCCTTTCCATTACCTTTACATATTTCTATTTTATTGATATTATATTGTTCTTTAGCTTTCCGAATTAGTATTATTAATTTATTTCTATATGTTTTGTAATAGTTTATAAATTTATGATTTGAAGTATCCTTTTTAATTTTCATATTAAGCTTATCTCTATTTATTATTGATGTCATAAGACCATTGGTAATCCAGGGTTTTATCTTTCGATTTTTCATATTTAATTGAGATTTTGATAGAATACAGTTATTAATTGTGTCCAATATATTATTATTAAAAATATTTACTGCTGTATTAGTATTATTGGTTTCGAATAATCCAGTCCATTGATTACAAGATATTATCTGTCACCTTTTTGTAATCGATATATTGTATTAGATTTAGATTATCATCTTTGTTTTTGTAATTTACTTGTGAGTTTATTAAACTGCCTATAATTGTATAATTATCTGTTATACTAGTCTTATATTAGCTACTTAATTATTAATTAATACTAAAATAATGAAGTATTAGTTTTTTTTCCATTTCAATTTCAATTTATATTTTTATAACTTATTTATATTACTATTTTTGATTGTTGATAAATTCTTTTCAGTTATAGCTTGTATCATATTAGGTGTATTATATTTTATCATCATTGGCAACTCATTACATTTACCAAATTATAAAAATGAATGTTAATTTATTTTAACTTATAATTTACATTTGTATATTTTTTGTATATTATTAGTCCTGGAAATAATGCAATCAATACTGGAAAACCTGATAAAAATGCTGGAGTTCTTGTTGATTTCTTTGTACAACTTAATCAACTTGGACGTACAGTCAGTACCGCTGATATTCGACGTCTATTTCATGAAACATTACAAAAAGAAGGAAACCTAGGATCGTCTGCACAACCATTACAATACGGAAATGGTGGTGATTATGAAGGCCTTTATTTAAAATTAGGAAGGTTTACTGTTGACCCAGCACGTACAGACTTTATAGGTAAAAATATTTTATTAATTTAGTATAATGAACTTTCAATATACCTATCATATTATAACTAATATTAAATATTTTTTCTTAACAGTATTACCTAAACCTACTAGAAGTGTGACAGCAACCGCTGGAACTGATGATGCGTGGTTACCACAATGGGCTGTAGCTGTCATGGTTATTGGACTTGCTTCATTACTTTTCGTATTAATATTTGGGATAACAGTGGTATTTACATATTCTTAAAATGTTTTTGGTTAATACTAATGTTTTAATATTATTTTGTTGTATTTTACAGCTTGTAAGTCGTAATAAAAACAATAAAAAAATACCTCCGCCAACTCTGCAAGCATCCATGATGTCTGATGATCAAAATCAACACATTTATGGCACGGGTAAAAATGGTCCATCTACTGGAAGTCGTCATATGATGCATCATCCACCATCCCATTCCAATTCCAACTATAACATTAGTTCATATGGTTACGATAATTATGCGATTGATGATGACATGATGATGTTAGATGAAGACGATTTAGAAGACGTGGATCGTTTGTACGACATGGATGCTGTTTGGTCCGATCATGACCACGAAAAAGTCAAAGTTCCAGCGAATATTGCGGGGAAAAAGGTTGAGTTTGCTATTTAGAAAATATATATAATTCAATTTACAATATTATTATTATAATTTATTTTAATTGTTCTTTATGAAAATGTATTAATTATAGCACCGAGACACTCAACATGGAGGCCATTATGATAGTTGGCGATCAACAGCGTTGTCTCCTAAGGCATTAACACCAGTTCAAACTGGATATTATACTGGCGGTGGAGGTTATGGTTACGGCACAGATCCAAGTGGTTACGGAGCTGAAAGACGGCATTATCACAGAGAAGCGGCGTCTGTTGGAAATGCACGATCGCATCATCATTACCCAAGTTCTCATCATAATCCTAACGCTTCATATACGACTGGACCGAGGAAACCACCTCAACAGTATCACCCCGACTACGACACCGATTTTTAATACATTTGTATTCGTTTCTTAAACGTAATTTTCAGTTGCCATTTAGATTGATGCCTATTAAGAATTTCCAGTAATAAATTTAAAGGATTACTGTGTACATAATAATACTCGCTCATTTATTATTTTTATATTATTTTTTTTATTACTTTATTTAAAATAATTTATAGATAAAGTTATAGGTACTATTTCTTCGAAGTGAATCATAATTAAATCATTTTATACAACGTATAACTCTAGTCAAACAACTGCTGAAAGTAAATTCAATTGTATGACAAAACTATTCGAATGAAATATTATGTGATTTTATACTTACTTTTTATACCTCTTTAAGTTTTTTTTCATTTTACTGTATTATTAAACAATTTATTATATGTATATTTTTATTTAAAAAAATTACCTTATGAATTTAAGCATTTTATTTTTACACGATAATACGATATATTACTTTTATTTTTTATTTATATATTTTTTACGAACACTAAATATCGATATTTATAGGTTTCCGACTTAGAACGACGTAGAAGTGCTATACTTGGACCAAATTTTAACTTACAATAATTAGGTATATCTGCATAAAAAATTATTATTATACAGTCCTGATTTTGGTATTACTTAAAATATATAAATAAGTATTAAATTATTGTTCAAATTCACATGTCTAATTTTATTTTTAAACGTCCACTAAATTAGGTGAATAGTGTGGAGTATAAACTTTAATATAATCAGGCATCATGTAAGATTGATTAATACTTAATTATTGTTTATATATTTAATTAAAGTAAAACCAAATTTGTCACTAAAATCAGCCTTCTATGACCATTTTTTATGAAGATATTCTAAGTTAAAATTCAAAATAATATAATATAAAATAAATATAATAAAGATATTTAATAGTTAATAAAATCTTATAAGCAACAATTAATTTTGTGATTGTTTGACCTGTTATGCTTAATTAAAAAAAAAAAAAACTATTTTAACTTTTACAGTCTAATCATTTTTATATATTAGTTTTGTATACAGAAACTATAGGCCACGTGTATCAAAAAATAATGTATCACAGGCTTTTATTTAAAAACATTTTTTAAATGATTATTTTAGTCATTGATCAATTTTCTCAGACGTATTGTTCATATTAATTTTTTAATTATTAAAAATAAACTACTTAACTTAAAATATTGATCAAAACTAAGCATAGTATAATTCAAAATGTCATGTTGATAATGAAAAATGTATCATTGATAAAAATTACTATGCTGATACTAATATTTTAAAATAAGTAAATTCTTCCTCCAAGTATAGCTCCACTTCTATGGAATTATTATTATTGTACATTTTTATGATATTATCTTGTGTTAACTAATTATTGTTATTAAAATATATTAAATGTATAATATATTGAAATATTTTTGATGTTTTTAGTTATACAATTCTACCTGATTCCAGAAATCTTTATCAATTTAAAATAATACAAAAGAATAAAAGCCCGCAATACTAAATATTAGTAGGTCCTATTTGACAAACTCTATTTTTAGTGTTGTAAACAGAAGTACAAAATTACGAAATACGAATAAGTATGAAAACCATATTACTTAATTACGTATATATTTGGTTGACATTTTTATAATTGTCACGATAAAAATTATAATCATACACATTTTATATAAAGAAAGCCAGAGTAAAATGTATTCATTTTTCAAATAATTTGTTTTGGTACAGTAATCCCGGATTTAATAACCAATGTTTAATTCCATAAACCATTAAGAAGAGTAGCAACGTCCTCAAATATCGTATAAAATATAAGTATTTTCATGTTATAATAAAATTTACTAATAAAATTGTTTCAATTATTATTCCAATGATTTTAGTTCGTTATAATATTACATTTTATGCGATAAAATAATACCTACATCAATGTAGGTATAATAATTTGTTGTTGGAAATTGAAATATTCGTATATTCTTATATAACTTTTAAGTTCTGTGTAAAGTGAAGAAATTATCGGATTTACAATAATATGAATGTGAACTAGAGTATCCCGTAGGAAAAAGAACGAATAAAAAATATATGCTAAAGCAAAGATCGAAAACAAATTCAGCATAAAACATAGTGAACGACAGTCCATAATTTACGTTTTCGTCTTTTAAATACTTTATAGGGGTTGTGTATTACGTAAAACTACAATAAAATATTTTAGGATTCGATGTGTTAGTGATTGCAATTGAATAAGCTATTCAAATATTGGCGATGTTTAGATAAATTATGTAAAAGGCGTTTAAATATAAAATATGAAAAAATTATTAAAGGCCCTTTTGATCATAACAATGTTATCGATGTATTCAAAATGAAATGAAATTAGTAGTAGAAAATATTGAAAAGCGTGTTGTTGAAATTCAATAAAATCTTGGAGTTACAATAAATAAAAATAATAAAAATATTACAATAGTCGTCATTTTCTATAGCTCCTATCGTTTTTTGTTCATTTCCATAGATCGCAGATTTGAAATCTAAGATTCGAAGAACGAGACAAATAAATTCCTTAGTTCTACCTTATCCTCAAATAAGTACTCAATCATTTATAGAAATTTCCAAATGATTTTAAATTAATAACTTAAGGTTAAAAATTTAATATAATAATATTATAATTTATAACAGTAGTATAAATAGTATTTATTAATTTAATATGTAACGTTTTTATTTACGTTTTTTTTTTCATTTTTATATTTGCATTTACTCTTTTTATTTCAATCTTTTGTTGTAAATAACGTTTTTCTGTTATTTATTCCAATTTTTTTTTTTAAGTAGGTAAGAATTTTCTACTTAAGATCAACCAAAAGTTAATGATAATCATTTCTAAGATTTTAAATTTTCGTCATATTATATTATATTAATTTAATAATTTTCCTTTATTTTTTCAATATTATATTGTTTTTTATATTTTAGAATGTGAACACTGTTAAAGTACACACTTTTTTACCGTGGTTTCCGAGATTTGTTTGGACTTTAATTTTAAATCATATTAATTTTTAACAAAATGTATGTAAAAGTAAATTACGTCAACTCAGCGTGTAAGAAAAATCTAATTTAATTAATTAGTTAATTACAAATCATTGGTCATAATTTATTAAATACTGATATAGTGATATCTCTTACGTGGTGACCTTTAAGTCTAAGAGATAGTTGCTTATGATGTCATGGAAAAATATCAATATAATATTGTATACTTAATTAGACTGCAAAAAATGACTATAAAATAAATTTGAATTAAATGTCTACAAATACATTAAAAGAAAAAATTCCTCTTATTTGTTAACATTATTACAATCACAAACAGCAGTAAATTTGAAGAAATTAATGTTACTCGTCTTTCTACTGCTACCGATTATTGACTTATACTGATACTGTAGCTACTTACTATATAGTATTGACTAGTGACTACAAATTAACGTACACATTTTAGTCAGGAGTCGTCTGATACCGCTACAAATACATCAAATAGAATTTTACCTACATCTGTCTGTATAAAAGTTGTAGTACATTGTATTGGATTGCTAAACGACTACCAAAACATTATTGACATGAAAAATTTTATTCGTGAGTCAACAAGTTTATAAATTAAAACTGACGTCTTTTAATATAATTATAGAGTGTTAATTTATTATTTAATCAACGGTACCCAACCTTTTTAGTTGTACCAGTTTTGTAAAAAAAAATCTTTGAGGCCCACTAATAGCACACCTATATACTTATTCATATGCATATATATATATATTATATTATATAGTTCGCGGTCCATGAGTTGAGAATCGCTGATTTAATAGACATCAATACCGTACCTAATTCCATACAATATATAATATTATAATATTAACTTCAACCTGACAAACTATAAAGAATTTGACAATACAAATAAGAAGATATTATTAACCTATAAGAAATAGAAAACGTAGTCACAAATATTATTTGTTTATAATATTACATATAAAAATAGCATTGTCTTTATTATTCTTTGATATTGAATCCGGTGAAAACAACAAGATCATATATTGATCACTTGCTTGATTCACATAAAAATCAAAGTTAAAGAACTTCATAAAAACGTTATATTCCACAATGTCAAAACTATACTAATCACACGACTACAGTGGCAGTGTAGTCACTACACTACATATTATTGTGTATACTCTTTAACATATGTCAATTACTGAAACAATAATCTGCCCTCATCTTCTACAAAAATAGTAAATTTTCCAAAACGAATTATCCTATCTATTCGTCCAACATTAATTCGAATTTCAATCATCATTAACCGATTATTAAATAGTCTTTGAAAACTAAATATGCAGCTAATGTTATATTACTTAATTTATTACACTCTCTGATCCAAAATAATAAAATTCCTTGATGAATTTGAATTTATCTTTAATCCTTTTATATCCTTCTCACTACTATTCTCACAAATCTTTTTAATATCAAAAAATAAAAATATAACCATAAACTCTCACTGTCTTAACGTGGAATCCTTTCATTTCTGACCTATTCGTCTTTCCATTCTAGGTAATCTCGAAAGACGTATACAACGAAAATGCTAAATCGACCTTTTATGTAAATAAATATACCTACACGTCATGAAGTTTCATCAAAAAATAAAATTTTAAATAATTAACATTTCAATAAACATCGCTTTCGCTTATTTTAAAATATAAATTTAAAGATTGCGAAGCTATACCTAAGTAATTTTTAACAATAAACAATAGTAAAAAAAAAGTTTATTAACTAACTATATTTAACTAATAATAATATTAATTAATCTAATTAAAAACTTTTAATAGGCATTTGATATGTTCGATTTTTTTTTTTTTAAGTTTTTATTGGTTTGATATTATACATTTAATAATACTAAATATTAATACGAGTATATCAATATAAATTTGTATAAGAGTTAAAAAAAAAAACAAAAATACATAATTAAATTGTTTTGTTTATAAATATTGACAAATTAAATTTTAATAAAATCAGATTTTTAAACAATAAATAACAATATTAAAATATATAGTTAATTTGTTATATAAAAAAAAAAAATTTACTGCATAAATTCAAAACTTTTTTCTCTTACTTTTGCAGTAATTTTTCGTAAACAATAACATTTTCAAAATATTTAGACTTATTTTAAGGTATTTATATACACTTAAAGTATTACAGTCCTCATTCCACCAATAATTATAAAAAATAAATTATTAAATTTTAGTTTTGTTTATATTTTTGAGAGGAATTTCATCACTTGTGTATTTTCAAAATTTAGTTCTCATAGAATAATATGACATTTTTCTATAACGTTCATTATAAAATATATATTGTGTTTGATTTATATATTTTTTAAATTGATAAATATTTAATACACTGGCTAAAATGTTTAAATAAATATACAGTAGACAAAATCTGTTTTCATTAATCATAGTATTAATTAATTTTAATACAAATGTAATCAATTAATAAAAGTGAGATGTCATTATGTAGTTAGGGTTGAAACAATACCTAATAAAAAATATATATATTTTTGATTAATTGGATGTCTTTTGGTATTAACATAAATATAATTATTCTAGGTTTACTTAAAGCTCTGAAAATACTATAGGTTTTAGAGATATTGAGAAGACATCGAATTCATATATATATATATATTGTCTCCATCTTACAAACGTTGTTAATTTTAAAAATTAAACGAATAAACCTATTTGTAAATTTAAATATTAGCGTAACGCACTGACTGAAATTGATGTGTTCATAGTTAAAATAATCGAAAATAAATATTTTAAATATTGTTGTTAAATTAATGTGGTATTGCTGGTAAAATGTTTTTGATTTTGAATATTATAATTGATTTTAACACTATATTATCTAACATATTTCCATTATAACAACATATTTTTAGTTCTTAGTAGGCTACTTCTTCAAAAAAAATAGTATTTATTACACTACAATTTAAGGTAAGAATATATTATAATTATTAATTTATGACATATCGTAGTATTTTTTTTAATTTTTCATTTTAAAGCGAGTTATAATAGACGTATATTTTACATTTCACATAATTATAATTTAATAAATTATAATTATTATAATTCACTTTAAAATTTAAACAATAATAAAATACTTAGAGGTATCATACATTTTATAATTTTACCTAAGTTTCACAATAGGTAAATTTATAATAATATTAAAGCTAAACACACAAAGTTGTTTAAAGTGGTTTTGTTGATCTCAAATGTTCTGTATTGCACGTTTATAATACCTAGACAACATTTTATGAGCATTCGGCGTTTTATTTTAAAATAATATAGGTATATAGACTTAAAAAAAACATAATAGCATATTATAAATGATTTAAGACTAGAGTTACCTATTAATTTATTTTCCTTTCAGTACAATATTTATTTTGGTTTCAATAATAAAAATAACCTGACAATATTTAATAATAATTATAATAAATTGAGCAAACTATAATTTAAATAAAAGCTTAAACAAAATGTGTTTATGACTAACAAAAACAGAGAATAAACTGAAGATAATAATAAAATAAGTTATGTTGTTATTTCAAAAAAGTTATAAATTTACTTAAGCCAGGTTTAATATTTTTAAGATAAATAAAACCGTAAAGTATAAATTAAAATGCATAAGAATATGCAAAAATATGCAATGCAAAAATGCTAAAATATTATATTCATTATTATGTAGTTATTATTTAACACACTTAAAATTTACAACGTAAATTAGTCTTAAATATTATATAAAAAAAACTTTTGCAGTTTTAAAAATAAAATATGAAAATAAACTAGATTACATAGATATAAGTGTTTTTCTAGGATTTTCTCCTTTAAACTATAAATACATTATTATATATACACGATCGAAAAAATATTATATTATACATAATATTTATTTATTTTTTAGGTCAAAAGCTTTTATTAGTTGAGTATGACGTATGTTAATACATCTTTAAAAACAATTCACTTTTAGCATTCCTTTTTTTTTATTTATACTTTGAGAACAATATTAAACTGTACATTATTTATTTATATTTTATTTTATATATTTTACGGGCTGAGCCCTTTTTTACATAGATATTTAAATTATAGATTTATAATGCCATATTATTAGAAATGCGATGATTGTATGGTTTTGGCACAAAAAGTGACAACTGAAAAATCGTATGAAATTAAGTCAAAATAAATTCTGGGGAAAGTCAAGAAGATTTAAAGTACCGGATGGCAATATATAATCATTAGGTTACATAGATTTATAGAATATAATCTTATACCTACGAGATTAAATATAAGTAAGTATTCATATGTTTATGAAAGACACTCGGGCGTGCTATTTTTAACAATTTAACATTATAGATTGAGATTATTAAAACTGCTGTAAATTTATGCAGGTTTTTTACAGGTTTTTAGCGAAAACGCCTATCAGTAGCCATGCGAACATAGTTATGGTCAAGACAGCCATGATCTTCGTTTTCAGCGGATCCCAGGGTGATGATCTGATCGCTGGGCATTTGGGCTGGCATACGTCCGGTGAACCGTTTTCGAGAGACTTATCACCAGACTGATGGTTGCTATTGCTGTTCAAATTGTTACCACAGCATCCGGTCACAACGACTGCATTCATCCCATCATTGCCCACACGATCCATTTCTATCGACATTGTTTGAGCTCCTGCATCATCATTTGAATTACATGCGGTATTTTCGTATCCGGTTTTGCATTTGTCCATATCTGCAGTAGGATTTTTTTTTCAAGTGCCAATTTCGAATAATTGTCTGAACAAAAAAAAAAAATGTTAAATTGAATATCAATACAGTTCAATGATAGATCATGAGAGTATTTATAGGGATTAAATCCTTTTTTCTAGCAACACTAAATATGATATTTGTTTTATTAAACAATTTATACTTTATACCTCATAATATGGTATTTAAATTGTTAGTTTAGTTAATACACACTATATAGAGTAATTGGAATATTTATATGTAATGCATAACATACGTAACCTACATAAAATATTACATTAATGTACAAGATAATTTAGCAATTTTCACATAATATTTTAAACGTATTGTTTTATTCATTAAGTTTTCGATTTAAAAATACCGTAATAATCAATACTTGTATTGATTTAATAATGTAACATTATTTTACTCGTATTATTGTAATTATTGTAAATTACAATGATTATTATTTCTTATCGTATTAATGTACCTATTATGCATGTATAAACGTGTACAAAGTTAAAAACTAAAAAGCAATAGCTAAAATTGTTTTGAAATTAACATGCTGTTAGTATGTTTGTAGATTTTTTTTTTACTATTTTAAATCTTTATAAATGTATGGTAAATTCAAGTCAAACATATATAAGCGTATATGATCAACCGGGCATATTATATCAGGATTGATTTGTTCACGCGTGAGAACTATTCGACTGGATTTCTCGTATATAATATATTATTTATTTTAAAATGGCGATAAATTTGGTGTTAGATGCGAGTTCGTTCCGTTCATGGCGGTGCAATTTAAAAGAGAACTTAGGTATATTTTATATGTGAGGCCTTCATTATACCTATGTGCAGTGTGCTAGATTCCATCACCATGCCGATTTTATCAGTTCGTGATTAATTAATAATTTTAGCTTCGTAACGTTGTTAAACTTTGCGCTGCACTTTGTCAATGTCGTTTAAATATTTGAACGCGCTAATATTTACACAGATGCGTAATATTGCCCAGCGCTGAAATAACAATAACCGTAGAAGACCGGAAGTCTATTATATTATAATAGTTGCGCTCGGTGAAATGGTAAAAGAGAGAAATCGACGGCTTACTGTTCATGACGACATTTCCGTGCCGTACAGTTAGCAGCGGCGGTTCCGTTCGACCTATTGGTATATGAATCGTAAATGAATAATATATAATTAATTATGAAGTTGAAAGCAACTGAACGCGTACCGTACTTGCACACATACCTATAAATATATTATATTATATAATGTAAATGTATATATATATACATACATATGCAAACACGGACAGGGTCGGGATTGTGTATGAAATCGTCTATACCCACAGGCCAGTTGTAATATAATAATAACAATAATACTTAAACAATAACAGCATTTGTATATTTGTTGTTATTAATAATATTGTATTTGGAGGTATGTGCGGTAATATACGCAAGGCGCAACAGCCATCGAACCTATAATTTATGTGTATAAGAACAACAGGAGTGTAACCACGGGCCCAAGCCCCCGCGGATACACCAAGTATTTGCGTGCAAAGAAAATTATTATTTTTCTTTGAATTTTCAAATAAAATGTATTTCTGTATTTTACACAACAATTACAGTACGTTAATAAAAATAATCTAATGAGCGGCAAATAAATAATGAAAAAATGTATGATGTATTTTTTTAACACTATGACAAACGTTTCTGCAAGTGATATTGTATTAAAATGGTTAAAAATTATTTTGGACTTTGAAATTGTGTCATTTTTTACTAACAAAAATGTCTTATCCTTTTTTAAATAATTGTATTCTTTAAAGTTTAAATGCGACCGAGTAACACTCACTTTTTGTGCTTAATTGTTGCTTTGTGGCTCATCAGTATTTCAGAAGTTGTCTGTGGTCCGGTTTTATTCCATCCACAAGAACATTTCTAGGATCTCGTGATTTCTCGTTTTCTTCGACTCAAGTGCACTAAAAAATAAAATAATAATAATAATAATATCATTCGTTCGTAATAACCTAAAATCGAACCGTAGTGTATCGTAGTGTGAAACTTGTATACACACCTTTACGACGACACGATGGCAATACAAAAAATAATTGTAAGATTTAAGTGCATTATAATATTTTATAGTGTGGGATTTTGGTAAATAACGACTGCCGCGGTTTGGCGTTTACGCGTTTATGACCACCACATACGTATATAATACGATTAAGCGCTGCGACTGACGGCCATCTAACCGCTATAATATATATAATATGCCGTGAACAGTATTTTATGATTGCACTATACACGGTGTTATCACGCGGTTTTAGTTTGTAATAATAATAGTAGTGATGATAATTTATTGTAACAATTGTTATTTCCTGTTGATCGCAGCAGTGACGTAGGTATACTTACTAATAGTATGATGATGATCGTCCGCCGTGCATCGCCGCCGCAGTCGTTATCTGGCTCGTGTTGTACTGCTACAACATTAATGCGGTGCTAACACTCGCCGTATTACCAACCCATTGCCTAACGATGTGTGTAGGTACCACACATTTTTTACACAGTACGACTTATCCATACGTACAGATCGTGTTGCGAAGATTTGGTAGAGCATTTCAACGTAAAATTGTCAGTTCTTCCTAGTACGCCCTGTATGCTACCTACCTGTTTATAATTATAATATCTAATATTAATCTGGTCGATTCTGTAACGTAATAATATAAATAACACAAACACGGCGGCTGGACGTGGTATATATAACAGCTGGTATAGGTTGGTAGGTCGTACTTGCTGCTATCGGGCGAAAGTAACATTTTCTTACCGGTTTCTTACAAACAATTTTGTGTATGCTATTACTGCCGTACAGCTATTTTATGTAATGTTTTACGTTTCGGAGAAAGACGATGTTATTTAGATTTTATGTTTCGGTATTATGTTATCGTTATGCTAATCAGAAAACGATTTTTTAAACCGTCAGAATGTTTTCAAAAATTTTATAGTATTATACAATGAGATTTAAGAAAGGGGGACTTTTTTTTTTTTATGTACTCGTTTCAATAATCATTGATTAGTGATAGCGTTACCATTTTTATTTAATGGTTCTTGGTAATACAATTTAATTAGAAAAACAATTTTTCGGAGCGCACTTTATAGTTAATAATATTATGTCATATTATATTCGTTTGTTCCTACAATACAAGTAAAAAAAAAACATTATCATATTTAATATGTATTTTACAAAAGAGTTTTAACAATAAACAAATATTAATGTTTTTTTATTTGGATACCTAATAATAAAATTATATTTGATGTATATTTTAAACGTAGGTATAAGATTTAATTTTTGGAATTTTTTTTTATCTTAGTAGGTACTTATATTTCATACTATAACATTTGTAATTGAATAGATGTATTATTATACATTATATTACATACAATATTATCAATAATGCAATGGATAAATGGTTTTCTGTCTTGAAAATAGTTATTATTGGGTAAACATTAAAATGTGTGGACACTGGACATTGAACAGATTTAAATTTTTAAATTATTATTCTTTCAAACAAACTTTTGTATAGGCACATATTATAAATTTTAACTAATAAGATAATCCTTCATAACATACTATAGAGGCTCGTGTAGTAAAATAGTAGTAGTTAACTAGTAAAATGAAGAGTATTTACTATTCATTACATAATATTTAAAAAAGAAAATTAAACTCAATAAATATGTTGTACCATATGTATATAGTAGGTAGTAGGTAGTAGGTACATAACAAATAATACTAAACATAACATAACCATAATGTCAATAATAATAATAATAATAATAATAATAAATATATTTATAATACATGCTTGTAAGTGATGTATAGAGCACAAAATAGTCTTTATATCAAGACTGTCTATTCGTCGGGATTTAGTTCATATTGAATTTATTGAATTATCAATAAAAAATATCATTTTTATTTTTCAATATTACAACCTTCAATTAATATATTTAAATTTTTTGAACCACGCTCATTTTCTAATATATTTTTAATAAAAATTCTTCTAATATCTAGAACAGGGGTCTTCAAACTTTTTCATTCAAGAGTCATATGAAAAATCAAAATCTCTTAGCGGGCCAAAATGTATGAACAGATACAGTTTTTAATTTTATAAATATATATATACTTAGAACTATTTAAAAAAAATTCTTTGAATCAACTTAAATATACCTATTTAGTATTAATTTTAATAATAACTTTTTATTTATGTAAATTATGAAATTTTACTGTTAATATTTTATGGAATTGAAGTTCTATGTTAATTTTACTGGTTCCCATTTTAGATTCTGAGTGGAGCGATGAATGTATTGATTTTACAATGTTGTGTGTTTTTTTTTTGCGACTGTGTACACGAGAACGTGTCGAAATAATGCTTCGATTTTCAGCTTCAGTAGCTTTTCCGGTTCCAAAGTGAATCTTTCAAAAGCACCGGGAAAAACCAAAAAAAAAAAAATTAAGGAAAAACGGTAATTTTTACGCAAAACCAGTTTTCAACCAGATCGATTTTTTTATATGGTTGTAATTCAAAAACTAACCACCATAAATACTTAAAATATTCACCAAATGTTTATGTTAGTGTTATCTAAATACAGTTAAATTTTTAACTGTAATCACTTCGTACAGAATCTAAAATGTATGACTTTTTTTAAGTTATTTATAGACCACTGAAATTTTAAATTTTTTTGAGAAATTTTTTTTGAAGTGTCGATAAAAAAATGTTGGATGGAATTTAATACAAGGTTTCTTATGAGTTGTTCTTATTGTAGCTAAAAAATATTAAAAATCGTTAGTCACAATTTTTTTTTTTAAGCGTTTATAGTTCAAATGTTTACGAAATCTGTCGAAAACGCGAAAATTTGCAAGTTATTTTGAAGTTGAAAAATTATAAAAATGTTTGTGTTTATAACTAAGGATTAAAAATACAACACTAAGTTTTCCATAAGTTTTCCTTCAAGTAGCTATAGAGAAAACTCGAAGCATCATTATAGGAAGAATTTTATGTGCGTTTGAATTTTAAATTTTTACGTAATAGTTTAACAATAACGATTTATCCTCAAACGATTTTAAATATTTGTTATTATTCAAAAAGTATAAGTCGTAGATACTTGAAACTTTTTTACCAGTTATTTAGATTGCCGTTTTCTTTGCATGATTTAATTTTCAAAATATTTTGACCTTTTTTGAGCTATTTATAGACAACTGAAATTTTCAATTTTTCTGAAAAAATTTTTTTGAAGTGTCGATAAAATTTTTTTGGCCCTATCGAAATACTTGATAATTTTATAAAAAGTTCCTCATAATTTATTCTTATAGTGATTAAAAAATTATAAGAATAAATAGCCACGATTTTTTTTATTAGCATTTGAAGTTCAAATATTGACAAAAATTCGTCAAAACCATAAATATTTGTAAATTATTTTATAGGTATAATTCATAAAAAATTTTGTATAAGTAGCTAAAAGTTGAAAATTCAATACGAGATTTTCCATAAATTTAGCTTATAATAATTATAAAAGAACTTAAATTCTGGTGTATTCAGGCCATTAAAACATAAACCACCTTTTTCACCAACCATTCGAAATGATATCCTAGCCTGACAATTTATCTTCGTTCAGAATCGTTTTTCGTATACAATGATACCTATCATTGGATTAAAATTTAACACTCCTATAATATATAATAGTGATCGTCACGGAACCTAATGTACAGCAGAGCTGTACCCACTTACCCGCTTTTTTATTATTGCTAATGTAGAAATAAAAATAAGCAATACAATTTTGGGTTATAGCTAGTGTTTTTGATTATCATATCCATCGTTAATATAAAAAAAATGTTTTAGCAACTTGCCTTCCAAAGTTTTGGGTGATCGGTGTTTTTTAAAATTAATTCAAAAGTTTGTAAGATATGGGCATATGGCCAATCTATATTTTGATTACATGTATTTAATTTAAAGAAAAGTGTATTCTCACAAATAAGTTATAGACTATATTATAATAATAGGTATATAGATATATATTAAAATTGCAATTTGAATATTGTGTATCTGAAAGAAATTTATTAATATAATAATTTTAATATTTATTAAAACTGCTAATGTGTAAACAGTAAACGAATTTTAAAAAATATTTATTTTTTCAAATTTTACGTCAAATTCAGAAAAACCTAATTAGAATTAGATTTTAAGTTTAAAAGTATTTTTTAAAAAAATTTATTTTTATTACCTACTCATATTTTTAGATTAATTACGTCCTTTGAGGGATTAAACCTTGTTCGCTGGACGAATGCGGCTCGTGGGCTGTAGTTTAGAGACCCCTGATTTAGAACATCTGCACGACTGCTAATGGTATAAGATAATGATTAGTAATCATTGATTACTATACAATTTTAATCTTTATTTTAACATATGTGGTTTAAATGCGATAATAGCGTTTAGTAATGTCTATTTTAATATATATTTAATTTTATTAGGGAATAAATAGCATTAATTAATATTTTGTAATTAATTTTCGATTTATAAAATATTAAATTAAACGCTTTCACTTTAACCTAACCAACCATTGTAATTACCTTATACACGATCTATCTATTCATGATATTATCCCATTATTCCAGATGATCCCTGGAGACGTTTAAGACGGAAATGGTGTTTTGACCTTCTAAGTCTAAGTGATTAAAATCAACCTCTCAACGCCATGGATGTTTTTTTTCTCAAGAATTCTGACTAATTAGTATAATTCTTCAAATAATTGTTTACAGAACATTACAGTTTATAATAATAATAAAACTAAATACTAAACCAAGTAACGTACTTAGGTATAATATACTATATAGCTACAATTGCTACATGGATTATATGTAGTATTAATATACATAGAACGACCAAGGGCTATCAATTAGCATCCTTATGAAGTGTAGTTTCCTTTATTTTTTTTTTAGGTTTATATTTGGTTGGTAAAGTTAAATAGTTTTTATCTAAATTGGTGTATGCTATTTAGGCTACGACACGATTGAACATAAAAACTCTGCAACGTTGCCATTTTCAATTTTGAACTATGTTATACTTACGAAATAATTCATTTAAATAACTATAATAATTTATAATACAAAATAAACATGTTAAAAAAAAAACATGATTTCATGGTCAATTATATAATTATATAAATTTATATTTCATGTTAAATCAATTAATTTCATATATAAATCTATTTGATAATAATAATACAAGTTATGAAAATAATAAAATCAATATAATATGGTATCCAGAAGTTTCAATCACATTACATTCAATCAAATATCTAATCAAGAGAAAATTATTGCAGAACATTTATTATTGCCTATTGGTACACCTCCATCTTAAAAGAATAAAAGATTATGTTTTTTTCGTTCTCAAATTAATTTATATTTTTATAAATTCACAAGGGCCAATTTTTTGTTGTTTTTTTCTGATAAAATAATTGTTATTCTGTCCAGAATCTAGATCAATATTAAAAAAATAAAAGTATACGATATTAAAATATGAAACGCGTTGTATTCGACACGACTAAAGGTGATCAAATTGTCAATAAAGCTGGGCTTGGCTCATAATAATTGATGTATTAATGAGCAAAAAAAAAATATTTAAAAATAATAAATTACAAAATTTGGGCAACATGAATGCGGCAACGTCGCATAAAATAATCTATGCACAATCGTGTTGCTAAAAAGGTATAATATGCTCAATCGTGCTTTTCTGGTTATTCACATAATTTTATTCATAATATCTTTTATTTTAGTCTACAGTGATTAATCAATTTAAGTCTCTACACTTATTTTTTCAAAACATTAACATTTTTGAGAATATATATTTATTTTACAAACCTTATGCTTACCCAAAACAATTTTTTTTGAAAATAAATTATATTTATAAAATTGTTAACGTTATTATTTATTCAAGTTTTTACTTTCATGAATAACAAAATTCATGATATTGTTGAAAGTACATTGATACATATAAAATTTAATTTAAAACAAATAGTTAATTAATTTTAACTTTTAAGTTATAAATATTTAATGTGTTAATTAATGGAGTAGTGGCGCAGAGATAGGTCGTAATATTTTAGTTTTCTACTCTGTTCATCTAAACATTAAATACTTATAGAGTTATAAGTACTTATAACTTGCTATAATTAACAACTCGTTCGAAATTCGATCGTACCTACTACCTATGTATCAAAATAATTTGAATATAATTTGCTAATTAAAAATGTATTGTCATTTAAAATAAAAATAAAACAACTTAAAAATGATAACGTTTTAATATTGTGAAAAAATGATATTTTGTATAAACATTAAGTTATTTAAAGCATTATTTTTTTTAAAAAAGTCAAGCTTTTATGATAATATGAGTAGACACTTAAACTGCACAACTTGTATATTATTTTTATAAAATATATACGACTAAGTATTACGAAATACTGATATTATTTATTTGTAAATATAATTCATTATAAATTCATTAATTTATAATAAGGATAGAAGTGTAATAAAAATAATACGTATTTTTCAAAGTAAGACAAATAGTATAGTTAAGTATAGTTTATTTTTGAATATTCAAACTAATTAGAAGTATTTTGATCAAAATTATTAATGGTTACTAATTACTATCACAACTTAATATTAATATTTTATATTATTTGAGTTAACATAAATACTTTAATATTTCATAATAGACTATTATATAATCTAAAATTTTACAGTTATGTATGTATTATGTTATAGTAGATATATTAATTGTATATTTGTATATATACCTACCTTATTTTTACAAATTTATTGATTTCGATTTATATATATTTATAAAAAATGCAATTAATTAAATTGTTATAAAAATATTTTGTTCAAAAAAAATAATTAATAATATAAATTCTGTATACCTTTCAACTTTCTACCATAAATTAAAGTGATTTTTGAGTTAATTATAGTTAAAAATAGATCAATTGTTTTATAAAATTTATTTTTGAATAGGTCTGTCTTGCATGAAGTGATTAGTATTGACACATTATTTTATTCTAATTAATAATACTAAAATACAGCATAAATATAAGTTTATATATATATAGCTGGTAACTACGCTTTATTCAGTATCAATATTACAAAAATATAAACATTACAAGTCATTACATTTTTTATAAAGTAAGAAATGATGTTATTAGAATTTTAGTATAAGAAATAGCTAATACAAAATAAAACTATATCAATAAACTATTATAGTCCTATAATAGCACTTCTAAATTTTCATTAAGGTAATTTCTATAACATTTAGTTTTATAAACTTTGGTTGAAAACTATACGAGAATATAAAGCGAATATAAATTATAAATAACTATTATTTTCTTCAACTTAACATCTTTCCCCTTAATTAATGTAGGCGTTGAGGACAAAATATTTTAGGATACATAGAACACATAGTATTACTATGATTTTTAATTACATTTATAAAATAATAAACAGTTTTACGAAGAAAACCCGTTAATGGTAATTGTATTACTTGAAATTTAAATATTGGATAACAGTGTTCAATGTAATCAGTATATCTATAATGTCTTAATATCGGTTAATAATATTATTCCTAAATTTACTTTTTGCTCTCGCTTACTTGATGTAACTTTCTACCTTTATCATAAGTATTGATATACTAAAATTAATTTGAAAAAGTATTAAAAAAAAATTTGCATTATATTTTACCTTAACATATATAATATCAATTCATAGTTCAAACTATAATAATGTTCGTAATAAGTCAAGTTATATCTGTACATACCTAACGATGTTTGATTTAGATTTCTGTTGTTGTTATTATTATTATTATTATTATTTTTGTTACGTAGTATTAGTATTATTTTACCTTAAAATCGTATCTAAAACTACAAGAAAATTAAAAAAAAAAAAATTGATATCTTTGATAAGTACCATCATTATTCTGCAGTATCTACCAAATCTCTAGAGATGCTGAATAAAGTTTTAAACTTTTTTTTACCATTTCAAAAAGTGTTTTCCAACAAAGTAAAAGAAGCTTTAAAACTAATAGTCAATATATTCTTCCAGTGATAGACCCGCATCAAAAGACCCTGCCCACGATTTGGTATAAAAAACTCGTACAGCCGTAGAGAATTTCTTTTTTTATATTTTATTATGTCATTTAACGTTTGTCAATTGATCATCACACTTCAACTCACTTAAAAATAAGAATTTTCTAAATACATGCATTTTGTACAAACTTAAGTTATTTAGATATAAACAGAGTTTATACAATAAGTATATGTACATTACACTGTAGAATGATCCCCTGCATACTATTTTTTTTTTTATAGATATTTTTTTCCAAAATATATTTCTGTGAAATGTATCATATGAAAATAAATATAATTTTATAAATAACTACTAAATTTTGTCATATGTTTATCTTAACAATAAAAATACTAAAATTAAACTAACAAGTAAATTAATATGTGTCTATTATTAAAATTAAATAATTTCTTATTTTCATAACATCATTGCACTACTAAATGATAAAAAAAAAATATATCTAAAAGTTAAATCTTTAATTAATTTGTATCGAGGACTACCTACCTACTTATAGATTTATGAATTTTTAATGTGCTCAAATTATATAGATATATTATTGATAGTTTGAAAATGTATAACTTTATAAATAAGAATAAATAAATAAATTAATTTAGTGATCAAGTATAATTTAAGCAAAAAAAAAATAATAATAAATATCGAAAATGTTACACATTTATCATATCGATGTATGATATGGTGGGATAGATCTTATAAAAAATTTAAAACTTATTATTTTCTATGTTAAATTCACCAAACTCGTTATTAGAGAAAACATACAATTTGCAATCCTTTTCAGAGTATATTATTAAATAAATAAAACAAAACGCATTGTTTTTATAACATTTTACAACGGCGTATTATTTTTAGATTGAAACGATATATTGAAATATTTAAATTGAATAATTTAACTAGGAATAAATGACGTGCTAAGCTCCTAATAGATTCACATTGACCTTTTTTCGAAGAAATTTGTTAAAAAATAAACCTATTAATGGAAATAAACACAGTATGCAACACTTCTTATAAATACCCAATAGTATTGATTAAATATATACTGTTTGCCTACATGTTTACTCAATCAATGGCCAATAGTTTTTAATGATGATACTAACAAAATAAAAATGAAAATATATAAATAGATATTATAATTTTAATTTTATATGTTATTACATTAAATAATTATCAATAACCATTTGGTATTTTGTATGATAACCGATATGCAGCAACAATTATAGTGTCCTGGGAAATGTGCTATCACCTGTAAATAAATGCGATTGATAGACGTTTGTGGTTATAACTTACAACAAGATGTCTACATATTTTAACCGGACCACGATCTGTGGAACTTTATAAAAGAATAAACATAAGCAAGTGGTATTTGTCAACTCATGATAGTTTTAATTTTTAGAATCTACCTACTTAGACTTGAAGCCCGAAAGATTGCAGAAGAAGGTAATTTTAATAGATAACATTCAAAAATACACCAGTGATTTTTGATTCAGTACACTTGTCTATATACTTGTTTAAAGACCATAGTCCATAGGTAAGCACTTATTAATTGCTGTATTAACGTACTGTATATTTATATCAAACGCATTGGACATTTGAAACACGTAAAAAACAAATTAAGGTTGTTTTTATGGAAATTTGGAATGCGTTAGGTTTTTTTTGTTGTTTAATTAATGAAGCTTGAAACATTATGAATTAGTTTTTCGAATTCAATTATTATTGACTTTTTTGTACATTTTACAAGTTGTATAACAATAAATAAAGAACACGATTTTCTTTGGTTAAAAACGTATTTATGATACAATATATTATTTTTACATGTAATTGAAATTCCAATTCAACATTAGAGACGACTGTTTTTGAATTAAATTACTAATTTTTGCAGTACATTTTTATTCTCTTAAGTTTTCAAAGTCACATAAATATAACCAATTTAAATACATACAAATCTATTTATTCTAGTTAAAAAAAAAATGTTTTCATTACTTTAATTCAACGACCAAGTAGTATTTGCTCTATATTTTATTTATTTATGAGATATTATGTTGATTATAGTTTAACCAATATTACTTATTATACATACCGTGGTAATGTGATAGTGAAATTTTTGTTTTCACCCTATCACTCCTAGGATTTGATGATCACGATGCTTATGAACTAAACAATCTATGATGTTTGCGGCCGGCTTTTGTATAAAATAAATGTAGGTACAATATTTTAAATTAGAAAAATAATAATTTACTGTAAACTTTGGAGAAAAGTAAAGTTTTATTATTTTATAATTATTTATAAATAATGATATAATTATTAAAATTAAAAATTATAATTAAGAATAAATTGGAGCTTGGGCAGCATAAAATGAAAATATATTACATTTATTTTAATTTTTTTAATTACTTTTACTAATAAATTTAAAAAAATAGTTGGTAGTACTTAGTAAAATACATATAAAAATGTAAGTCTAACCAATTTAATAATTTTTAACACAAACTATTCTCAATTATATTAGCATGTACAATTTAAAAATATTTATTTATTGGATTTTATACAGCAGTAACAATATTAAATACTTCTATTAAATTGGGTAATATTTATTTTTATAATCATAAAATATATGTCGTACCTACATTAGAATATCAAACTAAAATAAATCAATAAAAAAATTTTATAATGAGCAACTACAGTTTTGTAATCTAATTCCGGAGAAGGATTAATTAACGATTGGGTTTTATTTTCTTAGTTTACTCATTTTTCAAGTGGAAGGGCTGAAGGGTTGAAGGGGTGGTTCAAAATGATTTAATCCAAATACATACCATTTTTCATTATAAAAGTATAAAACATAGTACTCGGGTCATTCATTTATATATATATACACCTATAAGTGATTGAAGTTTAAATTGCCAAACTGAGTGAAACTGAAAGAGTTTCAAACGTCTATCTTTTTAACCTACCTTATTTTTTTTATACAAGTTTTGTTGTTATAATTTTTTTTTTTTACAGGCTGTATAATTGTTTTTTATACGCTTATCGATTTTCATCATTACACACTTACATTTAAAATATTAATCAATTATAAAATATAATATGTTAACGTAAATTATTATGCTACAATTCTAAAATTTTTTAGATTTAATCATTTACAACAAACCTATATTCTACATACATTGAAAAAACAACATTATTTTTAAATAAGTCTTTACTAATTTACTACATAGAAAACGTATACTTGACTTATTAGTTATTTAAAAGTATTTTGGAATATTAATATTATAATAATATTATTAATAATGATAATAATATATTATATATTATATATATTTTTTATAATGGTTATCGTAATTTTCTAAAACATAGTTACCCAAGAACACTCAAATATTACCTAATTTTGTTAATTTAATTAAATTTTATTTTTATTACAAGAATGGGTTTGAGCCTGCAAGTAATTAAATATATGTAAAAAGCCAAATAAATTATATTTTAAAATTTATAGATATAATGCTTATAGCATGGAAATGTATTTAATGAGTAATTTTTGAAGATCTTTATCTACCCCAGAATGAAAATAGTTAATCAAAAGAGTTTATCATTAAGTATATGTAAAACTAATAGATTTATGAGATCATACAGAGTCGATTAAAATAAATATTAATATTTTTTTACATCCAAGCATTATATTAAATCAATAAATTGAATTGTTCTCGAACTTTTAAACTAGAGCATTGACATTTTTTACATAATGTTGTAAAATATATTATATTTTTTTATTTACTGTTTATTAGAATAAACATAATACATATACAATTTTTGAAACATGACTACCTACACATTTTTTTTTTAAATTAATCTGAAAATGTGAATATGAAAATAATATTTATTTAATACATTGATCAAACAATGAAAATCGTTAAATTAAATTAAATTAAATTAAATTGCTTTTTATACATTTTTACGAGTTTCCGTGGAAATTATAGAAAACAAAATGAATATTTAAGAAAAAATTGTAATCTCTTTAAGAAAACATTTTAAAACCTAAAATAATAAGCTTACTCTTTGAACGCATATTTCATTCTTTAATTCATTGTTTTTCAAAACTTTCTTAAACTTCACTGAAAAATTGAAAAATTATTTTTCTCATGTGACACTCTCGTCTCTATAAGTCTTGAACATGATCTATAAAGATATAATATGCATTGTCTGTAGAATTTTTGTAGTGTATAAAAATATAAAAACATAATATGTTTTTTATAATACCTAGAGTAAAAATAATAATACGGTTATACAACATTTTTGAACTTTTAATATCCGTGTCATTTTTCATGGATTGGGAGTATTGGAAAATTTATTAGTTCTTACGTATTGTAGTTATTTCACCGTAAAGTTCAATGCTTGTAAATTATATTTATAAATGTAGATATGGTATTTGTTCACATTATGTTAATACCAAGAACAAATATAATGTAATATACATTTAATTAATTTCAACAAATCCTCAAAATACATTAACAATGCGAACTATCCAATGAATTTAATACGAGGTAGGTATACCTACTTCATAATTCAATGTATAGGTACGGCTATGCAACATGTCTGCTGTTAAGTTTATAACAGTAGCTATACTCGCCTACGCGACAATTTATTTTTCGTATTATTGTTTTGGAAAATTCCATATAAGAAACAAAACCAAAAGGCCAGTAATTAAAATATATATTACCTATACAAAATTATTTTAGAACGTCTAAAAAAAATGCATGTACTATTTTGTATTTTTGTTAGATATTATAGCGGTATAACTATAATAATATTCTATATAATCGCTAAATTCTTGCACGAAAAAAAAATATATATGAATTCGAAAAAACGTAAATCGTTCAACGGCCCACGCAGACAAGTTAGGTCATAACAACGACGGGGCGATGTAATATTATACGCGTCAAGGATAATGTACGAGCCGACCAAAGTTTGGGCTTTTCGACTTTTGCGGTAGAAAAACCCGAACACGGTCTCGCCGCGTTTATATAGAACGTTGTCATGGAAAACGGACGAGCGGTCACTTAGGATTGGCCAAAGATTGACAACGCGGACGATCGCACTTATATTACAGGTATATTATATATATATATATATATTGTATAATATATACGTATAGCGAGGCGGTGGTCAGAGACCGTTTCGCATACACAGCGGTGTGATGCGAGCGGGTCGCTCGCTCGTGTGGCGGGTTGCGGGGTGTAACACTTATATTATAACAAGAAACCTATTGGTCTGGTATATACCGCGGTACAGGTACTCGCCGCGGGCGGAAAACGTCAACGCATTTGTATTCGCCTATTATACAATATTGTTATTGTTATAACATTATGAAGTTATATAATAGATGACTCTAACTGTATAATATATTATTATGTCGGTGACTATTTGGACGGTAACGGCAGTAGTTATGTACATATATTTAGGCAGTTTCAAAGTGCAGACACGGTCGGACGTACCTAAACACGGCACGAGCGGTGCAATAACGCGGCAACCGCGGGCGGCGTAGAGCATAGTACCGCCGCGACGATGACGACGACTGCGACGAAGACGGGATAATGACGACGGATGAACGGCGGCGGCGGCGGCGGCAGAAGGTGTACGCGAGAGAGAATGATAGTGAGTGTGGGTGAGAGTGAGTGAGTGAGAGAGAGAGAGAGAGAGGGTTGGCGGGAGCGAGCGCCGGCCGGAGATAGCGAGAGTGCGAGTGAGAGTGAGTGGGCGAGAGGTATGTGTACGCTCGCGGAGGACGGTCCCAGCTGCTTTGGCCGCCGCCGTCGAATTAGAAGCTGTGCCACCGCCGGCGTCCACCTGCACTGGTGGACGTACAGCGGCGGGCGGTAGCGGGGTGAAGCCGTAGGGACGGCGGGGNGGGGGGGGAGACGCACACCGCTGCGGGTCGAGACGCGCGCGCGACACGCCGGGGGCCTAGTGGTTTGCGCAAGCGGCACCACCACGCCAAAAGCAGGGCGCGCCACAGCCTCGTAGCAGCAGCAGCAGCAGCTTCGGCGGCCGCCGCGGAGGGTGCATCCGTATGGGCTCCGGCGTGCGCTATGGTGTCGGCGGTGGTAGTTGACCGACGGCAACGACGCGGAGCGGACATTGTACGCAATACCGTATAATATTGTTAAAAAAAAAAAAAAAATTATTATTATTTCGTCGTTCGCATCCCCGCCGTCCCGCACCTCGCCACCCGGCGTCTGGCGCGCGCGGTCGCGATAAACCGTTCGCGTAGTGCTGTCGCACTACACTGCACCGGCACTACACCGCATCGGCAGCCCGTCCATTGGTTACGCGCGATCACGTCGAATCACGTTGTACATAGGTACGGCGGCGGACGATGGGGACGCCGGACACCGGTCTGACGGCCAGAAATGCTGCTGCTGCGCGACGTCGTCCGCACGTCGGCGTCGCGGTCACTGTTGCCGTGCAGCGACCCGGGACAGTAGCACGCTCGGTTGAATACAAAGTCTGTCCGCTGTAAACGCGAACCGCATCGCAGTTAACGGCCACTGTCGTTTGGCGGTCCGAGACGAAAGATCGCGTGTCTCCGTCTCCGCGCGCGATGAATGCCGCCGTCTCTGCCCCGTCCATCACTGCCGCCCCGCGGACCGGTTGACGACGGTCACTGCGTTTGAGGTCTATTATTCGCGCGCCTACTACGACCTGCGACCGACCACTTAAAGGCTCTTAGTTCGACGCAAGTACACTGTTCTAAGGTAGTACCCTGTATATAACAGTATTATAATAATATCGAATCGCACACACTCTGTGCCGCGTGATCAGTGTTCGAGTAGAAACTATACTGTACACAGTGTACAGTATTACGCGTGTTTTTTTTTTATCCCGTCGTCGTCTGTTGTATTATTAAAGCAGCGAACGAAAATTTGAAAAAAAAAAAACACACACGATTTTATATCGAATTTTTCGATATAATGACGACCATAGGTACACAAACGGCACGACGATGACGACGGATTAATCTAATAAAAAAGTATATAATCGTTGTAATGAAAATAATGATAGGAAGTGTTACGGCACGTGCGATCTCATAGTAGAATAACAAGTATACCTACATGTCATATTATGTGACCACCACAAACATTCAGACCACAGGCATAGGCGCAATATAAACACGAGTTTAATCGTATACCATACTGTTGTTTCTGTTTTTTTTATTCTTTAGGCCATTCTTATTGAACTACTGCAAGTGGTTTTGTATTGATAAACGCATGATAATTGAAGTATCATTGAGGTAATTAAACTGTTTTAAAGTAGTTACACATGAATATCATTTACAACATCAAAGTTCAAAATCGCTAATCTGTATCGAAAACTATTTTCTGTGAGGGGGTGGGGGGTGTGATTAAGTGACGGTGAAAATGGATTTCGTGTATTTTGTACTAATTATATAGCAACCCTCAAGAAAAAACAACAAACACAAATTGCGCCTATGACCAAAGGTTAAACCCACGACGTTCATTTCGTTTTTGTTTGTTTGTTTCTCGCACAGATCATACTACATCGTTGTGTAGTATAAAAAATAGTTATCGGAGACCGTGGAAACGCCGAGGTCATCAAAATGACGTCGATCGCGATGTCTTCGGAGCATGCAATAGTCGAAAAACGACCTTTGATTAAGAGTGTTCAAGCGATCAGATCGGTACGGAAGAGTCACGATGACCAACACAAGAGATGTGGCATCGGACCATTTGTCGGCAGTGATAACGATCGAGACGACTATTGCCATCGTCCCGTTGACGGCGATGACGGTCGGACGTCAGCCGCCCTAGAAGTGACGAGACCGCCGGTCCAGCGGGACGACGTCGGCGATGTCCACTATCGGCAACGACCGGTTTGGGTGACTACGTGCGACTACGGTGTAAAGCCAGGAAGAAACGTCGAAGGGCCCGTCGATTGGACGACGAAACCACCTCGGACGAGCGAAGACGCGCATCCGAATATCCGCGTGACGGTCGACGGTTACCATCCAGTCCGGCGACGGCTTGTCGAGGATTGCGAACGCGACGAGACCGCGACTGTTGCGGACGACATGTCACTCGAAGACCGACGGCGGCCAAACCACGGCAAACAGCAGTGGTTCAGCAACTGTTGGCTACCGAAACCATCGTTTGCGATCACCGACGTTCATCAGTATCACCATCGCCGAGTGAACCGACACCGTCACCATCACCATCACACGCACCATTTGCATATGTGGACGAGCAGCTGCTGCTGGTGGCTGTTGGTGTTCTACGCGGTGGTCGTGGTCGTCGCGTCCTTCGCCCGAGCCGCGCATTCCGCCAAAGACGGTAAATATAATGACATAATATTACGTATCGTATTTTTATTTTAGTACTCGTACACTCGGGATATCGTTTATGGTGATATATTTTAAACCGGTGGATATATAAATAATAACTTGGTATATAATATTATGTATTGACGGAATGTGGAAATCGGATATTATTTTTGTGTTGGGTTATCGCGCTCTGGCTAATTAGTTGATTAGGCATACTTTAAATTATTGCTGAGAAAATATTCTAGTAGATAGGTAGATCATTTTTTTATCGATATTTTGGACGATATTAATAAATATGAATATTATTAAAACCATAACTTTAATTTGTTTTTAGAGGGACTTGAATGACTCCAGGAGGCTACTGTAAATATTTCATTATTTTTACGTATATTTCATATTGCGATACTTTATAAAATCAGTGTTCTAATTATATTGAATTCTTGGACCAAAGTTTTGATCGTTTTATCGAGGCTAGGATTAAAAAAAAAAAAAAAAAAAAAACAGGAGTTATTAGGAATATTGTATAGTTAATTGTTTATTTTTATTAAACTTAAGCTTAAAGCCATAATAATCATTTAAACCATTATTTTTTTGTTGTTGTTATTGTTATACTTGTAATTTTAATGTATAGTTCAAACACAAAATTAATTTTGATTATAAAAAGTTTCCCTGTACAGTATTCGAAAGGTAACCCTAATCCCGTCTGGTAGTATATAATATACATTATAATATAAATTTCAACAATATCACATAAATCTGTAGAACATATCGTTATTGTTTTTATGTGATGGTATATCGCTATTCGCTATAGTAAGTATAATACTACCTCACTTCCCACGTGATAGCTTTCTATTTTCACGTGTCGTAAACATTTGTTGAGCTTCACTGTTACAATAAAAAATAAGCCAGAAATCTATAAAATTGAATTGGTTAGGGGTGTTGAAATTGCGCTGAGTTAACCATTATGTAAGTTTAAATATGTTATACTCAACATTTTGTTCGTGGATCTTAGTACACGAACTTTGACGTTTTAATATTTTTAAATTTTAATGACCGTATAAACAATAAATAATAATCGATAATTAATAGATACTAAAATATTGAACAGTAGGTATCTGGTATACCTATAATATTTGTTTTATAATTTTAAATAATGTTACGTTCTTGCGTTAGGTTATTGTAATACATTAAATGATAATTTTAATAATTTTCTTGTTGAGACATCAAAGGAGGTAGATCAGTTGTTCAATGATTCCATATCTGACCACTATAATCGATTACGTTCAGTCACTGTGACATTTTGTCATCATTACAGCCATCATAAATATCAACAATAGAACGCCTATATTCTATGGACAAGATAATTTATCATTATAGCATTAACCAATTGTTAAATTATAAAGTTATAGGATCATTCAGACTAAAGTGATTAACTACCTATACGCATCAGTCTCTAACTAAGCAATACCACAGAAAAAAAAAAACAATAATCGAATGCCATACTTTTTAAACAATAGTTTATTTAAATTTGTAGTGAGGCAAGTGGTACTATGAATTCTATAAAGAACAAAATAATTGAATTAAAAACTTACTTCCATTCTTCGCCATCTAACCTAATCATCAGGCATTTAATTTATCTCTGAATAAAAAATTTGTATTCTTTTTTTTCAGTTAGTCAGAAAATCTATTTATTTTTATAAAGTAAATATAATTGATGATCGACAAAATCACCCACATACTAAATATTATGATTTAATATAAGATAACTATAACTGGATAGAACAAATTTTGATTTTAATTAAATCATCATTTAGCCTCTAGCTGTACGTGACTACGTTCATTTAAATTTATCCAAGTTAAAGTTATATTAAATAATAGTAAAATACATTAATAGCGCATTATCAGCATTAAAAACCATACTAAATTTAAGATGAAATAAAGCAAAATAGTTACATACTTCAGATTTCTTAAAACAAAATTATAAATATATATATTAGAGGACAGGCATTCTCGTAAATGAAAAATCTTCACTTAGATAATCTCTCTTTTTTAAATTTTATAATAATGTGTTGTTATCTCATTTATTGGAGGGCAGTGAATTATTGCACGCAGAACCTGTATTAACTATTACGATTAAAAATTAAATACATATTTTACCTACATTTAAAACGGTTATTTGTCGATTTATATGTCGAATTCTGATATTTATAATTGTTTTCTAATTCCTTGCGTTTTTTTTTTTTGTTTTTGAGATTATAAAAAGTGAAAAAAAATATATCTTTAAAAAATATGATTTTATTAATTGCTTTTAATAATAATACTTGAACTATACTATTGAATACGCCTAAGTCAGATAGTTATTCAAAATTATTTTCTAACATCATAGTAATATTTTAATATTATTTAAATTGAAAACAAAATCATGCACTACTCCGCTACTATATATCAAAGTCACCAGAACGAGACGTAGTATCTAATATAAAAATATTGTTAGCTATAATTGTATAGTAGGTAATCTATTCTACATGACTACATTATTTATTATTTAATACGTACAATTGTTATACTATTATGTGAAAAATTGGTATTTTTAATTCATATATTATACAATGTATTTAACACAGTACATACTATCACAATTATTATTACACACATAGATTTTTTTTAGCTGTGTAATCATTTGTTTTTATTTAATTTGGCATACAAGTTTAACTCAGATGTTTATTATTCCTGCTATAACTTATAATAGTTATTTCTAAAGAACTCAAAAACGTTTAAAACAATATTTAAATCTATATTAAATTGAACTTACATTGAAAACCTTTTTTTTTCATATGGTATTATATTTTATATTGCTTTTAAATTTATAATAACAATAACACGATAGTTAAAAAGCTACCGTACATCGAATAGTACTGATAAGTAAGGAGAGTGCTAAACATACTGGGAAACGTTGTTTAATTTTTATGAATTTATGACAGCAAATGACACAAATGTCAATGACTTATAAAAATATAAAAAACAATGGCTTAACCAAAACAGTGTTTTATTTGACTAATAATAATGTATAGGTGTTTTAAAAGTTTTAAATTTGATTAATAGGATAATTAATTTGTTTTTGAAATACATATTAACAAAAATTTTATTTTATTTCGGATTTTAGTGTTGTTAAGGTTTATTGTTCTAGAACTCTATAATAAGTATATTGATATTTAACCATTACAATTAACTAGATATTACGAGATTTTATTGATTACATCAAATTTTTATTTTTATTAACAAAAAACAAACATCAGTTTCACGATTGTAAGATGATTCTGTTACATGACACTACTGCAGTTAACTAATCCATCAATTACTACAATTTTAAGATGTAAATTTAAAGAACTTTAGATTGAGCTGTGGTTTTTAACATCGAAAATTGCCAACAGCGAATCAGAAAAGTATCTAGAAAATACAAACTTCTCGCACATACTTAGATTATAAATAGTAATTTTATATAATATTAGATTGCAGATTACTATATTTTTAATTTTAATACGAATCGTTTTTAGATGAATAGGTAGTAGATTAATTATTTTGTAGATGAGTCATATTGATGGTTAAGCTTGTGCGCTGGCACACAACTGTTAATTAAGTACACATTTATGAATTTTTTTAAAATTATTATATTTAATGATTTTTGAGAATGTATATAAAACTAATAATACAATTTTGAATTTTCTTCCCAAATATGTATATATTTAAAAAAAAATTATTAACTTCCTATGAATAAAAATACTTCATAGTTATAAAAACTTAGGATAGGTAATAATTTATTTTAAGTAATATGTTATCACTTAACACATATGACAGTGTTACTATACTACTGTAGTATTTATTATATTGGTTATTTTATAATAATTAATTTAATTTAATACAAATTCATGGTGATATGATAGTACCTAGTACCTATATTTAAGTTGTTGAAGTTTGAAACACTAGTCTTAAAGTTTTAAGTGATCAATTAATCACAAAAGTCAATATACACTATAATTAATAAGTGTAATCAAATGTTGTTAACAACAGTTTTTTACAAATTTTTAATTCGCGATTATATTACTTACGTAAGTATTTCAATTTTTTATTATAAATACAAGTGGTATTTTACATTTTTAAAGTCGAAAAGGCTAAAATTGAAAATTCGAAATTTCCCTTGTAAAGTCTCTCATCCATCATTTTTAACACTTTCATAAACAATAAAATCATCAACGTAATTCATATTTTAAAATGCAAATTTTACACAAAGTTCATGTAATTTTATTAAATTTGTTTCGCATCCATATTTATCAATACTATTTGTAATAAAATCCCAAATTCATTTAATAGAACCAAGAAATCAATACTAATTAAAAAAAAAAAAAAAAACGATTATATTATTTTTAAACAATATATATTATATAACAATTATATTATACAATATGTAGATATAATATTGAAATAATTAATACATCTTGGTTGTAGGGACTATTTTTTTAATATTTTTATTTGACAATTAATTATTTCCAAAAAAAGGGAAGCGTATATATTATATGCGTTATATTGTATTCCACTGGCGTATATCTAAAAAAATATTTTGTGTTATAATTAAGTCCGTTGTTGATTTTTACTTAATTAATAATTATTATTTTATTTAGTCAAGGAATAACTATAGAATTACCTCAGGTAAGAATTGTTTGGTGGTGGAATCAATGAGTCCCCGATGTTACCTAACAGAAATATACGCTCCTAAATCTGCAGGTGACTTTCATCCATAATCAATGGGTCTCTGTACTATTCAACGCTTTATTGATCACATATTAACTTTAATTTAATTATTTATAGTATGAATATCACAATAATTACATTAATTAAGTAGTTTATTTTACTGCTATTATGTTAAATATTAATTATACGTATACTATGTGAATTTGATATTCTTCCTTAAATATTCATCATTCATTTTATCACATACTTATTTTAAACTATTTATAATTTCAAATAATAATAAAATAAAAAACAAATTAATCAAAAAGAAATTACGTTTGGTTAATTCGCTTTAGTCTAATTTACCTAAAGACAATTTTTAAAAAATAATGATTTTTTTTTTTATATTTTATTACTTTATAAATACACTGTCTGGTTAACTTTCTGAATTCAAACAATTTCGATGATTTGTACATCTGTATATTATGCGACTATGTCAGTATAATATTACAAGTATGAAAATGTAACTGCTCTTTGAAAGTTGAAATACTAGAAAAATAAAAACAAATAATTGCAATTTAAACACATTTTAAAAAGCAAATAGAATTGTATGATACTTAAACTTCTAACTAATTTATAAATTGGTAGTAGAGATGTTTGTATTAGGTGTAAATATTTACACCTGATAAACATTTAAATTGAAGAAAAATAAAGTGTGTGATGGAAAAACAAATTATTGATTTTTTTTTTTACTAATTCATTAGGTATAAGTATTAAAACAAGTAATAATAACGATACTACCCTTTAGAATACCGATTATATATTATGTTTTTAATTCAAAGGACAAATTTACATTGAATTACTTAAAAAAAAAAAAATAGTTTATTGATGTACTGAATTGTTTGAGTAGGTACTTAGGTAAACTTATATAGTAATAATTTTAACGTTTCCACTATACTAAAAATTAAAAACTGACGCCTTTGAGTGGTTATAGCGGGTTATAACTTATTACAACACTAGTAACAATTATTATTGTCGTAATTTATGTATAATCGAATTAAGTTTTGTGGATTGGACGGCACCGGACTTTAGAGGATAGACACGAATAAAACGTTCTCTTTTTTTAAACCATCTAAAAAAGGAAAGAAATAGGCGTTTTTAAAACGTTATATATCCATCTTATTTAGTAATGTTATTTTTCTCGCTGGAAGCGTACGTCTCGGGTAAAAGGGTCGGTAAATCATCTGGCTTGATACAGGCAAACGGGCTTCGGGCGTCCGGTCAGGCGTCCTGTTTGTCGCACCCCCACCCCCTACTACACTGTCGCAGTTATAGCAACTATTTTTTTTTTAAACGACGGCGTCGGTGAGTTTTTGTTCCATTTTCATTGTAGAGATAGGGAGAGAAAACATTTTTAAAATTTTGTTTCCATACATTAAAAAAAAAGAAGAAAATACAAAAGAATTATATTTCAAGTATAGCGTAAATACAAGAGCATTTAATTGTATCATGTTAAAACAAATGTCTGTACGATATAAAAAAGCACATATACCAAATGACTCCTTAACTTGATTTAAATGAATGATATAATTAATGATAAACACTATTGTAGTTTATAGAATATAGATGGTTAATAACTATTATTCATTTAAAAAATAATGGAATAATGTTTAAATTCAATAAACATTCACATATTATGTAAAATTATTATATTCTATATCCTATTTCCACAAAATTATAAATTGAAACTTTTCAAATATTACTAATCACTATAGATATAATAAAAATATGTTTTAGTATTCGCGGCCCGTGGGTTTATGGTTATTATTAAGTTCTCTGGTATATATAAAAAAAAAAAATCACAAATAATTCATGTGTAGTAGGTATGATAGCTGTATTCTATTGTTGGTAAGTCGCTAAAGTAAAAAATGTTTGAATTTTTAATTCAATTTACAAGTGATGAAATACAGGTTATCAAATTGTTTTTGTTGTATTGTGAAAATCATTTATAATTCATCAAATCCAATCTGCCAAAAGCTTTTTAAAACAAAAATAAACTTTTTTTTAGGATATTACTTAGAAATTAAAAAATTATTTTAAAAAAAAATGTATTTATTAAAAGTACAAATAGATATCATGATCATAAACAACTATAATAATATTATTATAGTAATTGTATCTTAAATTAACATCAAGTAAAAACACTAACAACATAATTTAGGGAAGACGCTCGAATATATAGTAGGTATCTAGTCTATCTCTTTATTGAGTAAGACACTGAAAAGAGTCTATTAAATTCAATTTTAAATCATTCCAATTACTATTTTGAGCAAAAATGGAGTAAATATATTCGCAGTAAAAATAGCTAAAAATTAATTAAAATATTTTGATAATCTTATTGTCTATAAGATTTAATAAATGTGTAGTGATGAAAAATTACTTATTCTTATGAATAATATTTTATAAATTATATAAAATAAGATCATAATATGTTTTACTTGATTAAATGTTGAACTTAAAATCTTAAAATGTCTATAAAAAATATGATCGTATACATTTTAGAAAATTTCAGGTTTATGATAGAATAACTTAAGTTTTAAAATTAAAATTTTAAAGAACATTGAATTATATCTTCAAACTAAAATTATTTAAATTAAATATTTTATATATTTTTAACTACAAAATTATTCACAGATTTTTGTAATTTTGATGAACTTTGTCAAGATTTGAATTTCAATTGTTTATAAAAAAAAAAAAAAAAATGTAATCATGTATTTTCAATATTTTTTAATTGTTATAAGAAAATGTATAAGGAATCTTGTATTAAATTTAAAAACTTTATTCATTTACTATCAAAATGTTATATAAGTAAATTAAATAAAACTACAAAGATTCTAAAATTTTAAATGTTAGTAAACAAATAAAAGTATTTAATATATAAGAGATATATAATAAAATAATAATGTAAGATATAAGATAATAAGATATAATATATTAAAGATTATAACATGTCTAGAAAATGTTAACGTAAATATTTTTTAAATTTTTAAGTCTACATATTATAATTATTGCTCAGGTTAGAAACTCAAGTAATAACAAAATAATTAAGCTAAAACAATATTAAGAATTACAGAAAAATAGTTCTGTATTGGCAATACACTAAATCTTACGATTAATGGCATATGTCTTATGCGAATAAAAATTACCTAAAATAGAATACAGATATTTATTTATAATATGTATATTTGTATGTTAGGTATCAATTTAATTATTTTTACTAAATTAATCATGGTATTATGTGCAATATAATATATAAAACACATATCATGTATTTTATAACCTAAGGTATATCAATTAAAATTATCTAATTATTAGATTATTTATTCCATTACGTATTTTAATCTCATTTAATACAATAAAGTAGTGAGTCTAAAAGACAATTTTTTTCAGTGTAATTTTCTCTTAAAATCGAGGCTATAGACTGTTTTATTCCAATATTCGAATGAGTACCTATACTTGATTGTATTTATGTTATTTTATTTAAAAATTAAAATAGTTTTTGTTAATAAGTTATGAAATGTATTTTAAAACATATAAGAGAAAATTAACTTACTATTGTTACATTACACGATTGCTGAGATCGTTTAAAAGGTGAATAGTGATAATTGTGTAAAATGAATGTAAATTCCAAATTCTTATCAATATTATTATTCATTCGTTTTTCATTTTAGGGAAATTTTTGAGTTCGTAAGTTATTTTTCATTACGTTTGATTTTTTTCATAACTAGAAATTATATATTAATACTCAGTAACACGAATAAAATATGCCGTATAAACATTTAAATTTTAAACGTAATAAAAATTACTTACGAACTCAAAGATTCCCCTGAAATGTTTAAAAATTAAAATAGGTAATAACGTGAAATAATACAAACTAAATACTACATTACTAATAGCCAATTGGTAATATATAATAAAGTAGGTACCTAATATGTATATTATGTGCTTATAACTTACGAATCTGGTTCAATATAAAAAAAAATAAAAATAAAATTAGTGCAAAAAAAAAAATCCAAGCCTTTGGTATAAATAATATTTTTGTAGGTATCTTTAATAATTTAAGTTGTTTGAAATAAGAAGTTTTGTTTTATAGTTTACAAACAATAATAATATTTTAATTAACTTATAAGTTATAGTAATTTAATATAGTCGATTCATATTTAAAACTATAATTATATGGTTGTATAAATACTTTAACAAGTTAACTTAAACTAAACTAAAAATAGTTGTCAAAATGTCTGAGTAATTATCATTAAAAATAAAACGTCACATAAACATTTACTGTCGTTTGTATTTGTTTTGTTTGTATCATTACTACAGTCTTTAGCCGTCGTGTTAAAACATACGAGAGTAAAATAGTCCACCATAAGTACTTTTCAGTACAATTTTAAATATTTGAATACACTTAAACCCCTAAAAATATCACATAAAACGTCAAAATTACTTAATTCGTTAATTAAAAATTAAAATTCTTATTTGTTTCATAAATTTTAATTATACCCTAAATAAATAAATAAATACATATTTTGTGAATGAGTAAATATGGTATTTATATTCGAGATTTAATTGACGTTTTTAAAATTGAGTGTATTTTGTTTGCTTTTTAAAATAATTTACTGAATGTTGTTAAAAAAATATCAATAAATTTGCTTGTAATATGTCAAACTCATCTTCAAAACAATGAAATAGTAGGTACCTATAGTTGATGTTATAATGAAATAAGTTTTTGTGTATCTGTTTTAATTTTAATATTGGACCGTCTTACAGATATTTAGTTTAAACAGACGAAAAAGCTCTAATGATAGCAAATATATTATCAACATATGTTATACCTACTGAAATCATAATATATACGCACATATTTATAACTCTTAAATGTAAAATATATTAGTTTTGTAATAATGTTTTCTTTGTTTATCATTTTCAGTGGATGTAGCACCCATTATTGTTATTTATGTTGTAATATTTAAATGTAGCTACAATTGTTTTATGACTGCATTGCATTATGTTTTATATTATAGTTCCTGTATACCATGTAAGAGCAGTCGCAGGGCAGCAAGCTCGTTTACCTTGTGATATATCATTGGTATCCGACGAAGAAGATGATTTATCAGATCCAGGAGCTGATTCACCGCCCCTTGATGGTGAGAGCTCCCTTGCATCTGGTGCAAATTTACGTGATGCAGTCCTACTGGTTTTGTGGTACCGCGATGACCTGGGCACACCGATTTACAGGTATTAAACAATTTAGTATCATTTTAATATAAATAAATCTGTAAGCTCCACAGATTAAGTTATGTATATTTATTTTAAAAATGTATATTATAAACACGGCACAAAATAATTTCATTTAAATTAACAGAAATTTAAATGCAAATTAATAGGTAAAATGAGTATATTTTACTTTTGATGTTGATAATTCGTTTATATTATTACATATATTAATAATGCTCTTAATATTTTACATTTAATTGATATACATCATAATCATAATATTCGTCAACATTATCATAATTTTATTTTTTGAAACGTCCATATGTAATTTGTGATATGGTTATTTTATCCTCCGTAGAATCATTGATATCTAATATTATTATTTATTATACTACTATAGAAAATTGAATTTTTAATTTGAAATATTTCATACAGCTATATTTTTAAAATATAATATTTATTTAGATTATTGATCTTTTATTAAGATAAATTTATATACCAGTAGGTACATATTTACTCTTTTTGCTTAGGTATCCTACGTGGTTGCGCATATCATTACAAAACTTATTATGTTCATATTTTCCCAAAATATTCACATATTATCTTTAAATGTTGGTTAAAGGTGGTTAATGATCATAATAAAAATGAAAGAGATTAACATTTTGTATCTAAAATCCTTTAAAATCTCTAACTATTTAGAACTTCACCATTTACAAAGCTATACAAATTGTATAATATTATAATAAATAATACATACATTACAATAAACACTTTACCATACACTAAAACGTCGAGTTCTTTGATTTCCGAACTGACCGAAATGAGTATTTTTTAGTTTCAAATAATTTTAAGAACATTTCTTTAAAATACGACTTAAATTCCAATTAAGTTTTGCAATTTAATGCGCAGTTTATCGAATAATGAAAATATGAAAGAGGTTATGTACAAAGTTTGAAAGAGAGGAAGTTATATAATAATCTAGTATAGATCTAACCAAATAGGCACGTTAAGTTAAAATAATTTAAATAATTGATTCATGTAGGTATTAATGAATTAATTAACACTATACATTTTTAGATAATCTATTCTTAATATATATATTTTGTTTAAGATCATTTTAAAATTGCAATTTAGATTTTTCATAATTGTATTTCTAAACAATATTTTTCATCGGGGTACGTTCCTTGTATAAATGTAGTTTTAATAATTTTTACATTTGTTTTTATAATAAGGTATAATTAATATAGGTTGTAGAAATACAAAGGTATACAAATTACATAATATTATAATAATAATTCTAGCAATATATACAATATTGGTTCAAATGCATGACTATAATATGAATTTTTTTGCAAATATTAAATATGAGTTTCAATAGTTAATTTTATTTAAATATTTGTTTGTTTTAACATTAGTAAAACGATAGTAAAATATATTTTTTTTAATGACAATATGTTTATACAATAATAAATTGTGACACGCAGATTATCAGCTATCACGCAACAATTGATCGAGTCAGTATTTATTTATTTACTTTTCAAGTATTAAATAGTATATAATAAAATTAGGTCAAACCATTCCAAGTTAGTAGTATACATCATAGATTAAAATTAATTTTATTATCATTTGTTTAAAAGAGAAATTAACTAAGTTTTGGAGATAATAACAATTTACTTTCAGAACGACCAAATTTTATTTATCATCGAATATTTTTTAATCATCATTTAATGTCATCACTAGTTTTTATTCAGTAAAAAAAAATTATTCTATTATATTGAATATTAAAAATTATTGTAATTTAAAATAGGTGATGGAAAAATAAATAGGGATGGATCTTCCAGTTTAAGTTCCTAAATACCTATAAATTAATTATTTTATTTAAAATGTTATGGGTTAATTGTAAATGGATATTGGTATATAGAATAGTAGTAACCAACAGAGTTTGTTTTGAAAAATAAAGTTTCAATGAATTCGAATTCTATATTTTAACTTAAAATAAAGTATTATTTTAAGATATTTTATTCATATTGCATATAAATAACCTCACTAACTTAAATAAAACTTTGACATCTTGTCAATGAATAACAAAAAAAAAATTCTTATTTGTTAGTATATGAAGATTAAAAATAACATTAACGTATATAATGTAAAGTCAAAATTGTTTTAAAAACTAAGTAATATAGGCAATAAGAAATATGAAGTTCTGGTAAGAAGTTTGAAGTTCAAATATTTTTATGTTTATAACAATATCAACAAAAATGTTATATTTTATAAGCTATTTTATGTTTTGAACGTGCCAAATTACATTTTTTTATAGCAGTAGTTCTTAAAATGAACAAAATGTAGTACTTCATTAGTTCAACTAAGAAGAATGATTTTGAATCATAAAAAGTGTTCAAAAAATTTATGAGTCATATTATTTTATTTGAGATTAGACAAAAACTTTATAAAATTTGTTTTTTTTTCTTGATGAATAATTTGTAAGTATGAAGTATCGATCAAAAATATTTAATTAAGAATTATAGAAAATGTAGATTAATATTACGGATTATATATTATTTAAATATTCTTTGATGTATAGTAAAATTATTTCAAATTCCTATTTTTTTTTTCTAATACAAGTCATATTCTTACTTTATTAAAAACATTCTTTGTCTACTTCCGGTTTATAGACATTAAAAGTTTGATTTATGGTGAAATTAATTAAACAATATTACTTTGATAATATTTACATATTGTTTAATATTTAAAACATGACATTTTAATGAAAGGTTAAGAATATAATATAAATATTTTGGTGTTAATTTTAAAATTTCAAAATAATCTTTGTATTTTTTTTCTTCTATTTTTCAAAATAGGTATACCCAAAGTTATGTTTATTCTTAACAATCAACAGTTATTCTTTATATGGCTTGTTCATTTATATAGTGCTACAATTATTAAAACAGTTATGTTTTTAACACATTGGTGTTCGTTATTTTATATATTTGACATTTGTATATTGGTAAAATAAATGGTAAAAATAATAAATTATAATTAAACTTTTGAAAACTTTGATTCGAATCGTATTTTGTGTTTCCAATTTATATTGCTTTTTAATAAATTACATTTTATCATTATTGTATGATATATGTTATATTGTAATTTATTTACATTTAACAATTTGTATTTTAAATATTTTTGTTTATTGTTGCAATATTTTTTATTTTAACATTTGAATTTTATAATTATTTAAAGCGTGGATGCCAGATCTACTTCTCATCAGCCGTATGACTCCACATCATATCATTTGATGACCACGGGTGCAGAAAGATGGTCAGACCAACGAGTGTTTGGTGACCGAGCACATTTTCATGTTAACGCAGTGACGTCAGAAGAAGAATTGAAATCGAAAATAAATAATAAAAAAAAATCGACTGTGTCAACATATTTTTCATCAGAATTACGAATTGACCGGGTCAGTGTAAAAGATGCGATTCACCTTTATCGGTGCCGAGTTGATTTCAGATTAGCTCAAACCCGCAATTCTAAAGTGAATTTAACTGTGATCGGTGAGTCTATGTCATTTACAATTTATTTATCATTTATTATTTAAATCATAATAATACATTAAGATTATTTTACTATAGATAAGAGATACACAGTTACATAGCTTAGCTAAATAAGAATTAAGAGTTACAATAAGTAAATATTAAAACATTTTAACGGTACATAGAAAAAATGAGTTGACTGGAAAAAAAATGGTACCTAGTTATTCGATGATAAAATTCACAAAATTACGCGATGTAAAAAGACTTAATGATATCAAGAATCATCAATTTTTCAAGTACACATTATACATATATCCTTTTCAGATATTTTAAATATAATATTAATATCAAATCGATGAATGTGTAGTGTATACTGTAGTGTTTCATGGATCAGAAATTATGACATAATGCATTAATAAAAATTTGTTAATAATTATAAATTTTTTTTCAACGTTAAATAAAATTGGAAATTCCAAATTATAATATTTCGTTTAATGTTTAATATTTTACAATTTCGGTGTGTGATTACAATATAAATAAATTATTTCGTGGTATTAATTACATTTTAAAACTTTCATAAATCAAATTACAATGATTGAAAAATAATGTAATTTGTTATAATTAATTTAATGCTACGGAAAACGTTGTTATAGAGATTCCACGAAAGAGCTCTTTAGACATTTCCATTATTAATATGATTAAGTTTAGGATTTGGTGCCGAGCGTAAGAATACACCTCTCTATCTATAATCTCTCACTCTATATACATATATATATACAGGATTTCGAGCAAAACATGAAACGATATAATATATATATAGGTATACAAATAAAGGCAGAAAATTGTATGGTGTTACTAATAAGTAATAATGGTCGTAGTCAAGGGGTGGCAGCGACGGGAGATTACAGAGCGGGCGGCCTGCAATGCCGGGACTAGCAGCTACTGGAAACGAGACTTTTGGCGCGTATTATAATACGTGGGTGGGTTCAGCTTCTGCTCGGGTTGTTGCTTGGTTTTTCAGGGCAAAAAAGGTGATAGGGGTGGGTTAGGTGGGTTAGATGGTTGGTAAGGGGGATATGAAAGGTGGACATGGAGTGGAAGAGAGATAGGTTTGTGCACCCGCCACCGAACCATATATGTGTGTGTATTATATACATATAATATATTATATATAGCATGAGAACATCCGGGTGGAAATTCATCACCGCTGCGGCCGCGTCGGATAGCGTATATACCTTCTATACCTATAAGCGGAGGGTATATTCTATATTACGTCTGATCGAATACCACAACAACGCGGATCGACTAGGTTTGTCCACGAAATTCCACGTGTACTCGTATAAAAATTGCAACACGCCGTCGTCGGTTATGTGCGCGATCACTGCGCGGAAGCCGATTACGCCGTTGTACTTACGTAGCAGCGGCGTATGCGTGTACACGCGAATGGGTGGACCGAGGATGAATGAGTGAGCGGTGAACAAAGTGGATGGGTTTTTTGGACGGTCGTCGTCGTCGGGGTAGGTGAACGGGGATGGTGTTGGCGGCGCGACAGTTGGACGGAGGAAGTGTGAATATACGGACGGGCATCCGGGCAGGGTTTGACGACAGCGCGCGCTGGGTGACCGCGCGTGGGCGACGTGTAATGCGCGGAGGGGTGGCTTGGCAAGTCGTGATGGTTTAGGGTGAGAGTGGAGGTGGTTGGGTGGTGGTGGAGAGGGTGTACTTGCGCGCTGCTATATCGATCTCGTTCGGGTGGTAGCACCCGGTGGTGGTGGTGGGGGTGGTACATGCAGGATGGGGACGCTGCGGCAGTGTTGTCGAGAGAAGCAGCAGCGGAAGGGGTGAAATGACGTGACTGGCGGGACGGGGGTGAAATGAAAAGCTCTCGAACGTTGGCGGTGTAGCTATATAGAGTCGTTGTTATTATTATTGTTATTATTACTATTGCTATTGCTATTGCTATTATTATTATTATTATTATTATTTTCTTCTGTGCCTGGTGTTGGGATAAAGGGAGTCTAAAGGAAATATAACCATGAGTGAGTGGGTAGCAGTGGAATGATACCGCGGACGATGATGTATACAAGGGTGCTAGCGGGAAAAAGAGTGTAGTAAGAGCAGGCGAGGTAGTAATCGGGAGAGAGCTGAAAGGATGGAAAGGTGATGGCAGGTTTGTATGACAGAAGACAGTCATGAATCGGAACGGTGGTAGTTGGGATTCGTTGATTCCTTTACATCCATTATTATACAGTAATCGTTACAAAGGACGAGCAACGTTGGCAATTTATTTAAGACTAAAACAATAATACATTAATCAACCAATTTCGATTCTATGAATAATAATTAACCTACAAACAAAAAAACTAATTTTCTCATTCTTGTACATATTAGCACTTTATAACTGTTATTGTAATTTATGGAGAAAAAAAATCGCAATTATTTTTATCTTCATAATTGATTCAATAACATCGTTCGGATTCGTTTTTCGAATGCTGCAATAAATGTTATCTCATTTAATAAATCATATTTCTAACGCATACGTGGGATTCTATGGCCCTATAATAATTTACCAACGATTAACGAATGTACAATTAAAAAAAAAAAAATCGATTATAATAATATTATTTTATTGTGTGTAGTAATATAATTGACCTTAATATACTAAATCGGATTTCGTCGTTAATTTCTAGTATATACTCCTTTACGGCGGAATTCACTGATATTCTTAAAAATGATTTATGATTTCACCTAAAATATTTAAATTTATTTAAATTTTATGACTCGTTATGTAAAAATGTTTAACAAAATAATGAATAATATTTATTTTGCAAAAAAAAAATGAAAATGTTCGCATTATACACCAGTGTACCAGACCAAAGTTTAAAAAATCTTTTTAACGATAACATATTTTTTATTTTCAAACACTAAGTAAAATCTAATTATCTGTCTAAATATTATTAACATTTTAAATGTAAAAACCAAAAGATATATACTTATATTATTTTGTCACTCATCATATAGGTAAAATCACATCATCTTTTTCTACACAAAACGATTACCATAATTGTGACGATGTGGTGATGAGCACAACACTGTTGTGTTCACAAGACGAGATGCACGTACAAAAATAATTACTATGCTATAGTAATACGCATGCAATCGTCTTGTCTGTACTCTAGTCACGTCTTTTACTATTAACCCTGTAACTGGACACGACTTGCAGTTTCAAAATTATTAATCGTCTCCGCATACATTTGTATTGGTCGGAGTATTCGACGGGAACAATTTACTTATCTTCCGCTGCAATCATTCCCAATCCGGGCAATACCATCGCAATAAAACAATAATGTAGGTACCTAATAAGTAGTTGATCGGGCGTGGAAACAGTGGAGTGCGGTAAAATGGCAAATTGTTACGATAGTTATAACAGCAGTCACCGAGTTCTACGAATGGAATTCGGAATGTCTCCCCTAGGTCACAGTAGTTTTTTTTATTTTTATTTTTATTTTTTTTTTTATTGCTGTTTAGTCAATCGAGACAGCTATAGTGGAAAGGGTATGTACGCAAAAAGAATATCCGAGTAGATGATAAATTATGGACTTTTCTATAATGTGTAATAGGGTTGGCATAAATAATAAATAATGTATAAAATACGTCGTATAAATATATAATAGGGAATCGATCGGTATAGTGATGATAGATACACAGATGTAGAGTACGAAATATAAATTTATAAATAAATGATTGAAACACGGTGACGTGTTAAACGCATATGCTTTTAGTTTTGTGATAACTGATTATTATATGTATTGTGTTACACAGTGCCACCGGATCGCATGGAAATTATGGACTTGGCTACGGGCCGACAGCTACTGCGACGACAAGATGGCGATAGCGTTAATAGCAAAAATGACCGTGGGTTAGAGGCATCTACCACGACTACTACGGCGGTCGTAGGGCCTTATGTCGAGGGATCGGACGTGCGTGTTCGCTGCCGGGCATATGGAGGTTAGTTTCATAATAATACAATATGTACCAGGATAATAGTTGAATTAGTTGAAATCAAATTTCTATTCGTATAGCATAATAGTGGTATTGTGCTATCCTACAATATCTTTTGGTAGTGTTTAGACTTTAGAACAGAGGTTATCGGTCACAAATTCTACAATAGGCAGTGTAAAATGTTATTATTATCACGTTCACTAAAAATATTAATAATAACAGTACAGTCGTACTTCCATATCATACACAGTATCGCGCGTAAAGCATTATATTATAGTCAGACTCATCAGAGTTTATCATCGTGTTTTACAATCTGCCCATAATCTTTTACGCTTATTCATTTTACTGTCTTTGTATATTGAATAATACAAAAGCAACGGGGTAGGCACACTCGTCGTCTTTGTGCGCAGTGATACTCACGAACGCCCTTATATTGGGGCTGGCGTGTATGCAAACATTATCAGTCGTTCCCGGTATAGTATTCATCTCGCCTTTAATATTCCCCCGCCGACAGTATGCTATTCCGTCTTTTCACTTATACACCAGCGGTAATTATTTATTTATTGCTATCATCGTTTCCATATTATTTAATATGCACCCACCCACCAACCAAGTGCGTGTCATGTGAAATATGTTTATTGTGTATACGTGTATCTTAATTATGAGGACGACAAACATTAGATTGGAGCTATCCGTACAATATATGGATTCGCATAACCACACTTAACTCCTGAACATTGAAAACAATAAATTACTATCCTTTTCTATAGAGACATCTGGTCATGCACACTCAGCTCGTTGTATCTGACGAGCAGAAATAATTATCTTAAAAAAACAACTATAATACGTGGTTGTTGGTTTATTAATAACTCTCCCTTTCTTCTTTAAGTTTATTCATAATATTTTTTACCAAGTAAACAAGTAAAACATTTTAACTATTTTTCCTCCTTGTTCATGTATATAAATTACAAAGTAAGAATATTTATTAATTCTCTACATTTATCCCTATATTTTATAACATGAAATATGTTATTATAATTTATGAATCTTAAACGTAAATAGAAGAGTTTTTGAGTTTTAATTTTGGATTTTCAAGCAGATCATTTGGAGTTATTTCAGTTTTACTGTAATGTGTTTTTGTTGTACAATTCGATTTTACCAGAAAACTATAATATTCGGTTAACGAAAATAGCTCAATAATTTGAATGCAATGTTACAGATTATACATATTTGAACCATTTTATTCCAAACTGAGTTTTATGTCACTATTTGCTTGTACATAATTTTTATTTCATAAACTAAAGATTAATTGTCAAATGTTAAACTCTACACTAGTCACTAATGAAATTGTAGTATATGTAAATACTTGTATAAGTACATCGCAAATACTATACGAACAAAACTAACATTGTTTCATTCTACAAAAATAAATAATAAAAGCATTAGTGTTTTATTTTTCTAGAAGTATTTAGGCAGATTTTCATTCTTGTGATTTATTTTTGATTAATGCTTAATACAGTTGTAGTAGATATTTTCGCAACTTACTAAATCAACTTTAAATTAATCATATATTTTTATTTTTTCAATGGTTTTTTTAAAATATTTCTGAATAAACAGAATAGTATAGTAAACAAAAGTATAATAAAAATTATTTTTTAAATACCACAATAATTATTGCCTTAAAATTAAAAACCATGATACATCCTATTTTACGATTAAGTGAATATTGGAGTGAGACCAGTTCTCAAGTATACATATATAAAGTTTTGACCACATAGCTATTTTAATATTATAATTATTGTGTACTTAATACTTATTAATATTTATTTAAAATGTATATTGTAACGGAAAGAGCAGAGACCCTATTGAAAATATAAAAACTGTATTAATATATGGATTGATTCGGGTAGTTTAATTCGTGAAAGATAATGCAATACCTACCTCCCATATTAAGGGTTTTAGTTCCACTACAAAATCATATTACAACTCATAATTTATATAGGCTAAATCTGTGTGGGTATATAATTATTTAAGTATAGCATATTATATAATACAGATTTGTTGACCATTCTAGTACCTACCTAATATAAAATAATTCTATATACAACAGAGTTATTTGAATTTAATGTTACAAAACTTAAAAGGATTACATAAGACTATAATAATTTATAATCCCTGACATTTTTGCGACATTAAATTTGAATAACCTTGTACAAAATATTTCGTGCATGTTACATTATAATTTTGATATGTTAATATCACATTAAGTTCAATGTGCATTTTCTTAATGCACACGATGTTGAAGTTCAAACTAATGGAATTAGCATTTTAAAATAGAATTATTTAATACATTGTATTTATTTAATATGTTGTTTAATAAAATATATATTTATCAATTATTAATTCAAAATATAGATTTTTTTTAAATTTCATTTCATAAATAGTATCAGCTAAATATATCTCGACATAATGTATATTTTATTGTATGGTGATACTTAAAAGTAGGTATTAGTGAAATTGTAATGCTGATTATTAATTTATTCAATATTTTAATAGTTAAGAATATAATAAGAATATAATATATAAATACATATTATATTTATAATTGTTCAAAAGCACAATAAATAATTAGATGTACAATAGAAAACTATTTTAAAATTTTTATTTTCAGTCCTCATCTAGAATTTTCTATTTATAATAATCATAATTTATGAATTATATACCTCTATTGATAGAAAGAAATAAATCTTAATTAATTTATTATATTATACTATAATAGAAAAAAAAAATATTCAAATTAATGTTTTGTTTTAAGTACATAAAAAGTATAATAATTAATAATAGTAAATGAAAAATTAAATTCTGATCGTGGCTAGAGATTTATTGATTTACAATGACGTTTGCTTTTTTTCTCAGAGTAAAAGAACTAAAAAAGTGTGACACAAGACTTTGAAATATGAAAAATTAATATAATACATAAGGTAACTTTTATACTTTTAGAAGTATGAAATAAGAAAAATTGCAATAAAATAGTGAATAAATATTAACTATGATAGATATTGTAATATTTATTAACAATAGTGTACGTATTAGTTATGTAATTACATATTTAATTACATACAAATTAACTAATAGTTGATTTGTAAATCAAGACAGATTATTGTAATTTTTTTAACTACCTAATTTAATTCAAAATATATCTATACCAACTACATTCTGTTATATATTTTTTAAAATGAATATATTAATAATTTAAATTATAAAAGCCTTTCGTACTCGTATTTTATGATAGCAATTTTTTGATTTTCCTATAATGAATTTTCTTGTTTGATTTCAGAGAAGTCAAATCACATTAAATAGCATTTTCTATTAAATCGTGATAGGTTTTTTTTTTTTTTTTAGAAATAGTTACGAATAATGTATTGGAAAATTTTTAGGCATTTTATTTCTTTTATTGCGATTGAAATAATGTATGTTTTAATAATGCTTTAAGATTTTGAAATTATATTAACTTAAGTTTTGTACAATTATTAGAAGATCATCAAATAAATATTATAGTTTTTTTTTTAAATATACATTTAAAATGACGTTGTTGAAATTGTACAGAATACAAGGAATCTAAGAATTATGAAATGGTTGTTTAGTTTGATAATATTATTACCCTATTTTAGCAAAACATAATGCGTCCACGCATCAATAACACGATTTGATGTGTTTACAGCATTAGGTCCTGTTGAAATTTTGTAATTATTGTTGCGGAGTTATACCTATTTTATATGTAGTTTAATTTAATTTAATAAAATGCTATAATATTATTTATTATTTAATATGAGACTAAATATAAAATATAATGAGTAATATTAACAATATTGGATAAATACAATAAGTTATGTTCCATTTTAACTTATTATGTTATTTATTTTATAGGCAAACCAAAACCTCGTGTAGCATGGTTTCGAGATAATCGGCTATTAAAACCAGAATCGGAAGATCCTGATAATATCAACGGTGCTCAACAACAAGACGTCACTGCTATTGACGGTTACGCGACAGCAACTGTTACTTCAAGCTCGTCTACTTCTACTGGAGGTGACAACTCGGAAGGAATTTTAGAAGTGGATTTGACTCTGACAGGATTAACACGTAGCGATTTACACACCGAACTCACTTGTCGAGTGTGGAATTATTTTTACGACGACGAGGAGTATTCAATTATTGTTACCAATAGTGGTTCAAGTAATATTGATACTAGTATTGAAAAAGAAAATATGAGTGGAGAAGTTGATCCCAGCCGTTGGACTCTGAGACAACGCCAGTCTTCGCTGACAGCCGTCGTTCATGTAGATATGAATTGTAAGTAAAATTCAACTATTTAACATTAAATCAATTACAATATTATACAATTCTGTATATCGTTGTGCGAAAAGTTTGGTTGGATATGTTTGTCAATTTCGTTCGATTGAATGCGTTCATGCATGATGATATTCAGTTTGTCCATTTCTAAAAAATTAATCATAAATCGAACTCAATAAAATATTTATGATATTCCATATTATTTCTTAGGGAAGATGAATTGAACTCAAAATAAACATACGTAAAAAACCATTAAAAATATAATAGGTTAATTACCTCGTTTTTTTTTTTTTTATGTATAATTATTATGTTGATGACAACAGTATTGCCCTATATATAAAACCGGCAGTCTCCCTGAAATATAAATAAAAAGCTCCTTTTATATTATCACGATACAATTGTACAAAATTATCACGAAATCTGCGCGTTACACTCGCGAAAATCCCAGCGCGTAACACCAACATCTGCACAATATAGTCACATAACAATAATAGCCATCATGTTTCGTACAATACACATGTAATAATATTATAATACTCTATCCCACTCACTTTTCATCTCCACAGTATCTCTCTCCCTCTCACTCTCTTTCCCTCTCCGTCGTGTGTGACTCTCGTTAATTGCCAGTCGAGTACCAAAAGTGTGTGTGTGCACTTGACAGCTACAGTTTTCCAACAGCGCAGGACACGCGGACGCTATGGCAGTATAGCTTCGCTTACACTCCCCTGAAACCGACCACCCGTACCCTAACGTTGGTCGTGTACTCGTGTGACGTGTATACGTGTTTATGTATAATATATATATATATATATATATATATACGCACACATAAAATATAATATGTATTATGTATACGTATATAATCTATAACATGTACATGGCTATGTATCCTCGCGTATGTATAGCGTATAGAGTAATTAATTGGCACGGTACACTACACCGCCAAACGACACGTCGTTTTTAATTACACGTAGGCAAAAACACTCATTATATAATATATATATATATATTATATATGATATGTCTGTTTGGGGGGGGGGGTGTTTTGTGTGTATCTGTTCAAGGATATGAGTGTGTGTGTGTCTGTGTATCTGTTTGAGGTGAATTGGGNGGTGGTGGTGTGTGCGAGTTACAATATACGCGCGTATAGTGGTTGATTGTGGCGCATATATATTATAATGTATTCGTACTTGGCGGCAACGGGGGCCGTATAGTTGTTCGTGTCACCATTTTTCACATGGTGGCTCGACCGCCGGCGACCACCGACCCCGCTGGTCTTGGCCAATATAAATTAATCGGTGACCTCGGTTAACGGGTGGTATTAATAGTAATATATACTGTAGCGACGACAAAAACGCCGAAACGTCGAAAACCAGGATCGCGCGTGTATATGCTAAAATACACGTAAATTAACCTTCCATTCAATATGCATACACGGATACTGTCCTCTTGTGTGTGTACGGCACATACTCGTATATTACACGACCGTGTGTAAGTCGTTACAATTATATGGGTAAACTGTTTAATTCTCTAAGTATCTGCGCAGTATGTATTAATACGTACTACGAGTATAATATTATTTGTTACCGTAAGAGCTCCATCGTGCACGTCTATTTAATCGTAGGATTACAAAAACAAAATAAAACAAAAACATTTTGCACAATTCTGGACGTAAACATTATACTTTAGAGTTTATTAGTTGAATAAATCGTTCACAGAATAATAAGTACCAATAAAAATAAAATGTTTATCGATATATATGACTATATGAGTAATTTATACTCATGTGCCTACTATCGGTCACACAATGTGTTATTCAGATTTCAATTGGTGTAACACTCATCTATAAGATCTTCCATATTTTCGTATAAAATTTAGTTCTTTATGACGATTTTACTAGAAACCAATTTTCTCTATAAAAAATAAAATGTATGGCCCATTGACCCTATCAAATATCTCAAATAATTTAACGAGAATGTTAGGCTTTAGGTAAGTCAACTTTCACGGTACAAGGGTTTTTAAGACATGAAAGCCATATAAATTAAATTTCAATCAAGTGTATTATGTAATAGTAGGAGTAAATGCCATACATTTTTTCCTTATTCAATTCAATAACAATTTAATTAAAATTTTTTTTTGTATTGGTAATTGATTTAGATAAATTCTCACTATAATCAAAATTATTGAAAGTTAATAAATTTATTATTGTTATTTTAAAATTATGACATTAACAACTATAAGGATATTAACTTAAAAATATTAGATATATTTTACAAAATTTAATTTATATTTTATAATAGAAAATTAAATAAAATAAATAAATAAGTTATGTAATGTCATTTTAATACATTTTAGAAAAATTAGTAATTTTTTTTACTTGTGTTTCTGAAGCCTCGTGAAATAAATTCATCTGAAATATATTAGAATTATTATTGTTAGATGAGGTTTCAATAATTTGATATACCTATTAAATATTTGTTTGCATAAATAACATGTCACAGAGTTGTCAGAGAGAATTTCACTTTTGTCGAATTTAATTAATATTGAATTATATACTTACTCAGTAGTAAACAGTGTTGCCTGAAGCTTCTTATATGATTGAATTTGTCATTCGTCATTTTCATAAATGTTATTGATGCGAGTATTTTAATTCAAGGTTAATGATAGCTTTTAAAATTTATCACACGGGATTATCAGATGAACATTGAATATTATTATTATTTTAGTTATATATGTTTATAAGGTGATGAAAATGTATTTGTATTATATCATCAAACAATGCAAACTACATTCTTGATTGTTTGTTCAATAATAGTTTTTTAAGATAATTAAATGCAGAACCTGTTATTTGAATTGCGAAATGCAAATTTAAAATTGTTAGTAAGAACTAAGATGATTTATAACTCTGATATTTAGGTATTATGTATTTAAGTATTTAATGTAGATAAATAACACAACTTTATAATCATATTAATACTGTAATATAACTATAATATACATGTTATATACTTACAAGTTACGCATGGACTGCATCAACATCTGTGTACATAGTTTGTCGTTTTGTAAACGAGTGTCTTTATGTACATCGAAAACCCCTATTTATATGTTACCGTTAACGTCATATATTCTACCTAGTCTAGTAGTCTACCTACATTCGTATAGCAATTAAAAGTTATGGGTTACCTGCATAATCTGCATCACTGAATATTTCTAATGATAATTGTGTATATTATTATTATTATATAAAACATAGATAAATGTTCGTTTAATATAACGTACCCATTATACGTCCAATTAAACTTTAATGAGCTTTTATTAAAAAATGACTAGAAATATTTACAATATATACCTACGTATGCGATGTCTTAATGTCTAGTCTTGATACCTTGATACTTGAGATAAGAAGAATAAACTACTCACTTCTCATCAATATGGAGTTTCTTCATTCGATTTTTCCATTTAATGTTGTTGTATGAGACTTGTTAAATCAGGATCAAAAGTTTATCGGCATTCTAAAAATTAAACTATGTACATAATTTGTTTAATTTACAAATGTCAATACTGATCCAACTTTCATTATGTTTATTAATTTATTTGCACACCTATAAAATACTCGAAATTCTTTATCCAAGATTATTAAATAGTTTTCAAATTTTTATTCATCATTAGCAGAGATTAAACCACCATCTATGAATAGTATTGTAAGAATCATTTGATTATCATTGGTTTAAAATACACACATATCTTCTTCATTAGATTATAAACCAAATTTATTCCAAATACTCTTTGAGTCATTTTTTTCAACAACTTAGAACTGGTTTTAGCACATAAAGACTTCTTTGTAATATACATACTTTATTTGGACTGTCTTTATAACTCGGCTGTAACATGTTCATTTCTTCCAATAGATATTTGTATTTATTTATTTATTTATTTTTTATTTCCTTCATAAATGCTTTTTTAGTATAAAACTATCGCGATTTTAGTTTTTCAACAGCTGCGACTGTGAAAATAACCTTGATTATTATATCATTTTGGATTTCTGGTAAAAATGTTTATTGTTAATCTATACCATATTTTTGAGAACAATACTTAATGGTAAGTAGTGACTTAAATTTGTCTATAAAACAATGTCATAATATTCGTTTTATATTTTATTTTATATATCCATGTATTTCATAACGCAATTTTATTCGACAGTAAACTATTTAATATCCTAGTTTCATTTTTATTTAATGACATACTAATTTACCGTTCATGTCATATATTGATTCATTCACGTAATGTCTGGTTATTTTCTAGTCTAATTTTAATGGTTCCACACAATTATTAGTAATAAAAGATTAAATGTTGTGTCTAACTGTTGATGACTCTATACTCTCTTACAATCTCTTTAAAAAATACCCCTTATTTTCTGCAAAATCAACATAATTTATTTTTATTTTATTAGGTAATAAAGTTTTATTTAACTTAATTATAATTACTGTATTTTTCAATAGATTAATTTTGGAACATTCCTGAAAGTGCATTCGATTTTTCCTTCACATTTAATATAATATGTATTCTTTATTATAAAATATTTCCCGTTTAGCAGAAATTTTGTTTGAAATTGGTATAAAAACCAGTTATCTGTACTTATCTGTTATCAATTTGATAAATTTCAACTAGTTCTCCATGATCAATTGTTTTTGTACAGTTGGACCTATTATACTAAATTATTAGGTATCGAAATCCATGATACCTCTGACTGGTTGTTATTTTCTGTGTTAATATAAATGAATAAATAACTCAATCATAAACTCACCCAGATTGTGTTACTATGGCACAGGGCCCATAACCTGTTGATTTTGAGGCTTGAGTAAAATTATAATTATTTAGGTGTTTAATATAATTAAATAACGCGACTTTATAATTATGTATACTGTGATATAACTTTACCATAAATGGAGCATACGACTATAGACTGTATCAGGGACAGTATACAGTGTACACACTAAATAATATGATATTTTGTGAGCGTGTTTGAATATATTGAAAGCACTTATTTATATACCAATATGTACCATTGAAATCATATACTCTACCTACATCCATATAATAATTGAAATTTATATTTCAATAAGTAAAAGTATATGTGGAAAATTAATAGTCATCTTCAATATTGATTTGTGTACAATGTGTACACTGTACATATATGAGCTTAAAATGAAAGAATAATAATATTAATTTTATATTCCAACAATCGTTGTAGTTATGTAACTAAATGCTTTGGAATAATTGATCTGTGATGCATCTTTTAATAATGTTTTTTTTTTTAGAATGGATGTTAGAATTTATTTCAGCCATGATTCTGTACTTAATTTGTTTGTGTTGGATTTTGAATTAGACTTGATTTCATAGGACGAGTTAAGATTTTTTAATATATTATTACTTATTAAGCCTTTAGGGAATCGTATTATAAAAATAAATCTACGTCATGCTAGATTTATTTGTGTATCGTTAAACTACTACGCAATGTATACAAATGCCATAAACAATAATCTAGAGCACACTTGTTTTTAGTCAGCTGTCACACTCAACACTCGAACTTTTATGAATTAATTATTATGTATGTTATCAATTATCATTATTAAAACAGAATATTTATCGTCCATCAACGACTTAGTAAAAAGAAATAATGCATAAGTACTCAAGTTAACAAAAAAAGTGCTATTACAACAAAAAATTCTATATGATAGCTATCATGTATTGTATACTAATGTATAATTCTTTGTTAAACGTGTTCAATTTCAATTTAGTTTTAGTGTGATTGATTTATTCAATTTTTACTTAATAGTTTAAATTGTATATATCTTTATGTTTTACTATAAAATATCCATAAAAAACATGAATATATTCACCTTTAATTAAGTATATGCTGATTAAGAACTAATATAATAAATAATAGTTGATCCTTAATAGTAGTTAGGTACATAATTATGAAATATATGAGTACATTAATCAAAAATTTGCAGCATGAACACGAAAAAACCGATTTTCGGTAGAAATTAAGTTCTAATAAAATAGGAGTATTCTAGCAATATATTAATAATCTATTTCAACTATATCCAAAATTGAATAATATTGATTAAAAATATATTTATAATAACTGTTTTATATTATAATAAATGAATAGTCATTTATTTTCTCAATCTAAAGAGTAAAAACAGATATTAGGTCAACAATTATGTCATAAGACGTATAATTATGTAGTACAAGTTAAAGATACTTAAAGTTTAAAAATGTACAATTATTAAAGAATAATGATACATCATTATAATTTGTACTCTTAAATTATTTTTTGGTGTTTATAACAGGAGAATAAGTTTAATACAGTCATTATTAATTATTTAATAATAAAATGTAAATGTAATAGTTTTTTAAAGAAGTTATTGTAGAATTATATTATAACTATTTTTAAATAATTGTCTGTTTGTGAGGCGGGGGGTTTCAACGTCGTCAAAATTGACCAAGTTACTGTGACAGTTTTTCGTTAAAAATGTAGATAATTTAAGCATCCATTTATTTAATTTCTTATTTATGCTAATATCACAACATGACTAGGTAAACATAATTTTTACTTATATTTATAAAGCTGATAATATATCATTTTTTTGAGGTAGTAAAAGCTGAGAGTAACTAACATTTTTTAATCAGAAAAACAATATAAAATATTTTCATTTTTTAATTACGCTTTTTTATTGTTAGTATAATTTAAATAATGCTATTGTGATGATTATTAAATTAGTATTTTTCTTATTCTGACCATTTTAGTACATTATAACTTCATTCATTAAAATTTTTTCATACTACGATACTAACAGACTTTTTAGTTCTTGAACGGGAGATTCCATTGAAAAAACCTTGGTTGCACCATTGTCAATGCTATTTGTCTGCACCATCAAGCCTATTCGAAACGTATTACTTATTTGTCTTAATCCTTTCCAATGATAATTTTGATAAAAATAAAAATAATAATTAATTTATTCTCTTATCGGTAAAACTACGAATATGGGTAAAATCTAGGATCACCAAATAGTTTGGTAGATTTGTTAAATCTTAAGATAAACAACCAATCCAAATAAAAGTCCGAAATTTTTACCGATTATATGATATTTTTTCCTTTCTTTATACCTTATACTCGTATGCAAAAAAAATATTTTTTATTTATTTAAGTCACCGATACTAAATTAATTTTTTAACATTTAAAGACATTCTTTGACTTCATTCAATAATACATCATATTTTTCACTAGTTAGTAGTTATGTACAAAGAATTTTTATCGTTTTTTACGACAACACCATTTTAAAGTTCGTAAAACGTATTTTAAGTGACATATTGAAATGGAATTTTTTAAGTCAATCGCAATATAATAGTTTGTAATTGTAATAATAATATTTATGTAGGTATTTACTTATCTAATATACTATAGTAGATAGTAGCTAATATATTTAAATATAATAATGTATATTTTTTTTATATTCCAATATAAAGCAAGGGAAATTAAATATATCACAAAATTGGAATACATTTCAGATTTTTACTGACGCTAGTTGTTCATCTTAGGATTTACCAAATCTTGTCTGTAAAAGTCCGAACTACAAAAATTATTCGGAGTTTGACCAAACTATTTTGCGTATCCTAGTATCCTAAGTTATACCAAAAACGATCGGTAAATGTCCAAAATCTGGATATTTACCAACCACAGCCGTTAAAACCTAGTTTTTACCTGTACATAGATTTCACCGGCATTCGTACTCTTACAGTTTTACTGTAACATAGACACTATAGATTACTAAATTCGAATATTCGTCTGCTGGTAAGAACGTTGACTATATTATTAAAGCGTGTCCGACAGTTTTCCATAAACTAGTAAAAATAAAAACAAATAATTGAACTCCAGCTGCTCTCTTTGTGTAATGACAATTTTATTTTTACTCTTTTATAGTTCCACCGTTGACCGTTCAAATCTTACCGATCGCAGAAAATGGCCACTTAAGTGGTATTGACAACGATTTACAGCCACCTCCGTTCACACAGTCTTCGGCAAAAATGACACCATTAACATTACCCGAAGACGATGATCGTTTTTCTGTGCACAGCAGCAAGATTCAAGAACAACGTCAGCTGCAACCATTAACTGCCGGGAGGAAATACGAGTTACCGTGTCGGGCTTACGGGTCTCGACCACCGGCAAAACTAACATGGTGGATGGACGGTCGGCGATTAGACACTACCCGAGAGACGGTAAGTAAACGTATTTATTATTGACATTTTTTTTTTCTGGTTGATATATTGGCTGTAAATAAAACAACATTTATGAAAAAGTTACAACTATTATATGATCCACCAAATCAATACACAAATTTATACATTTACAATTTGTTGTTAAATGTAGGTACCTACTGAAGTTTATAACCTCAAAATAGAATATAAATTATTCGTGATATTGACGTTATTACATAACATATTATCATGAATATTATATTATAATTGTTTGAACTATCTATATTATACGCTAAAAGCTAATTAATGGTTACCTAGTTTTTTTTAGAAGGGGTGATTAACTAGTTTAGGTAGTTACTATAGTTAAGGAGACATAATTTGATGAAAAATTGTTACTTCTATTTATTATGTAATATATATTATTTAATTTTCAAAATATATACATATATTTTATAGTCAATATACTGGAAATACTATTATATAATATAGGGTACATTAATTTTTTTTATTTAATTTTTATTTACTAATTTAAGGTTTGGTATTGAGTTCAATTTTTATTTTTTTTTTTTTAATTAAAATTGATTTTAAATGTGTTATTTTTAAGTTTATTAGTTGACATTTTTTATAAGGTTATAATGGTTTTGAAAAAACTAATTTAATACCTAATATATTTTTAATGTATTATAATACATTATATTTTAAGCATTTTCAAAAGTCTTGACTTTATATCTTGAAAAAAAAAACTTAATGGTATAAGCTAGAATTATGATAAAATGTAATGATAGATATTACTAATTTAGATTTTTAGATTTTATTTGAAAAAAATTAAGTTAAATCAATCAATGATTAAACTTGGGTGGGTGCAAGGTTTCTCGTTATCCATATTTTTCTATTTGAAATAAATAAATTAATTTTCTCTATTTTTTTTTTTAAAGATAACCTGAAATTATTTGAATAAAATGTCATGTAAATACTATATAATACGAAATATACAATATAATTATGTGGTTTGATTGGAAATCAGTAGTTAATCATCCGTCAAACGCAATGGCATGATTTTTATTGTATACAATATAAGTCATTTTCTAAATTTAAACACTGATTTTAACTTTTATATTATTGAATTTAATTACATTTTCTACATAACTATAATACATCTTGCATCTTTATAAACCATCACAAAAAGTACCTTATATTCATCGAGCAAAAAATGTATATTAAAATGTTAATTCTAAACGATTTTGATATTTTAGTATATTCTTTAATTATTATGTCCATCTTTAATGCATACCTGAGTCTTAATTCAAATTCTTAAATTATTAAATAGTGATGTAAATATATGCCGTCTTTTTTAAATAATAAATGGTAGTTTATATTCTTGAACGATGAGGAAATTGACTTTTAAGTTCACGGTGAATAAATCTTTATAAGAAACATTGTACCACTAATTTTTTCGTAAAAAATTGATGAAAATAATTTTGAAAATAAATGTTACTCGTACATGATATTTGATGATATTGACTTAAAAAATTCAACCATTGACCAACATCAATGATTTGGCTAGCTATCGGTAAATAAGCATTATTTATAACTTAAAAATTCTAAATATTTAAATGACTGACCCATGACCAGTCATATTATAAACTCTTAAAGGTATACCTTAGCTATTGGTATACAATATATAAAATTAATAATCTAAGTTTGAATTAATTTTACTTATATTTTTTATTGCTGTATAATACCCCACTTAAACCTACTTAATATTGGATCGTACAGAATTATATGGGTATAATTTTTATTTAAAATGTCTACCTGATTTGCTGACAACTAATTTTAAAATACAAAAAAGTTTCTAAGCCCGGTTTATTATTATCCAGCTCACTTAGAAAATGTTGATTACGAGTTTAATCTCTACCCCTTTATTTCGAAAACATGTAAATCCATTTTTATTCCACGCTAAAAGGTTTTTCAGAAACTTTGTTCTACAGTTTGACACAACAAAATTAATTTAAGCTTAATAATTTTTGCATCATAATCAGTGAAAAAAAAAATTGAACAACTTATAGGTCTTAATCTAATTATATTAATAAAAATATCTATTAGGTATTATTATTTTCAATCTTTTTAAACGAAAAACAAGAATGTACCCAAACAGGAAAATGAACACTTTGTTCTTAATTATTATTTTGTACAAATACACAATGTGTATAATTAATGAAATTAATAATAAACACTACAAGACGATACCTAGTTAGAATATCATTTTGACAATACTAAGTTATGACTTATGTTCGTATAATATAATAGACATTTATTTTATGCGGTTTGTTTTTTAATTTACTTTCCTCTCCGTTCTCATATAATTTAACTTCCACAGCTAAAGTTTGCTATCATAGTGTTGCTTCATTGTTTGAAACTTAAAACTTTAAATTTGGTTGCCCTAAACCTTTTCACTCATTATTCGTGACATATTTTTCTTCGCTGGGCTATCTCGTTTATCGTTTTTGTTACATACAAACCATTTTTTTTTTTATATTTGTATTAACTTTTAAAGTTTAAAGTTTTATTATTTTTCGTTGGGTTACAGTGTGGCGTGTAAAATATATAGAAATAAAAAAACTGAGATTTTCAACAAAGCTATAGGTACATATAGCCGTTTACACAATTTTTTTTATTATTAAATTATGCGCAATATAATATTAAATTGAGTCAAGTAAGCGGCTACAGGAGGCGTAAGCGTAGTCGACTTAAAGTAGAGTTTGTTTATTTATTTAAACTTTCTTTTATTATTAAATTTTACACTTTACACACACAAAATATACATACTAAATAACATATTATATAATAAAATACTTTGTAGATGGAATGTACACAACGACGAACGATCTATTATAATAATAACACTAACAACTGTAGTAATAGCAGTATTTTTACTACATCTAGATTATTGAAATAATGAACAAGTTTTTATTATTATTATTTTTTTAAATTTTATAGTTTTGATGAGTAAAATTTTAAAGATGTTATTAAGTTTTGATTTTAATATGTAATATTATAATATTTTTATTTATCAATAACAATTATCCATTAGTTAATAATTCTCAATCTGATTTAATCGAATATAATAACTAAGTATAATTTTACCAATAATATTATAAATACAAGCTAATGATCTATTCAATAGTCTTAACTTGATGGGACACGCCGCTTTAGAAAGGTGTGATAAAATTTCGGGGAATAAGAGAAAATTTAAAAAACATATATATATTAATATATTATGCTTTATGTATATTGCTCAAAAACAAAATAAATTATATCATATTAAATACATAAACATAATTAACACTTAATCGTACATTTAATATTTATTTAATTTACGCTGTTTTTATAATACAAAATTTCCAACATATTTTAAACAAACTATTTTGTAAATTGTAACTTACCTACCTAGCTAATTACTTTTACTATTTTTACTCATGGTGTACATATTAAAGTCGCTCGCTTATAGGAAAAAATTGATTTAGGGAAGTTCAAACAGATGGACGTAAAAGAAAAAATTAAAAAAATTAAAATACAATATAAAAAAAAATACTTTATATTTATTATAATAAACTATAAACTAAAAACAAATTAACATTAAAATATTTAAAAAAAAAAAAAACAACTAGGGAATTTAAAAAAAATTATTATTACACCGTAAAATACTTTGGCAATTCCGCGTAAAAATGGTATTTTAGCACCATTACTATAAGCATATTCTTGCACGTGGTAACGTTAATGTTTAATAGTATAATATAAACAGTAAACTTCTTTATATATTTTATTATAACTGTTGTAAAATACGGTATTTATAATAAGTAATAATGTATAATACATAATAAACAATAAAGTACGATACAATACGATACGATACCATTAATTAGAATAATAGCCTGCATATCAATGGCTTAAATATAACTTATAAGTGGTTGTAATAACAACCCAGAAGTGAATTTATCTAACTCACAGGGCAGGTAAAATTTGGCTAATAAATTAATAAATTGCTCATTTCTTGAATTTACCAAAACTAATAATATATACAAATGTTTTCAAAGTGGATAAAATTTGATAAAAAGATATTTTTAATACATTTATTATTACTATAAATTTATTATTATAAAATAATATTATTTATTTATTATTTTTTTTTGAATTGAATATGAAAATATAAAAAAATTTAATATTTATAAAACTGTAGAAGTACCGAACAAAATATTTGTAGTAGAAATATATTAAATAAAGAATATAGATATACATACAAACTATTTAAATCTTTTGGTTTATTTTCTGTGTTTTGTATTTATATTACTTTATCTTCTCTAGCCATTTTTAATAACTTTTGTGAACTTATAAATTATGACATGGTAATAATAATATAACTAATAGCAATAGTTCCAAGATAAGATTTTTAAATAAATAATAAAACAACTGATGGACGTCACTTTGTGTTATATTATAGCTGTAAATATTGCTTATTATTAATAATATCTGTTTAGTCAAATAATGTTTAGTATTGTAATATTTATAAATTACCAGTGTCTTTGTTCGTAAAATGAATAGCACTTTTGAAGCCCAATTCATGAAATTAGCAATTTACAGAAAAACTAAAAACATAAATTGTATGTGGAGTCACAGAAAGTATTTCATTTAATTAGTAGGTATTATATTGTATACAATATGTTTAGTATATATTTTAATTTTTATTTTAATATCGGTCTATTTTTAGCTTATTATAATACATAGATAACACTTTTTTAATATTGTCTTATAATTTTTTAATTTTTATTACTAATATTTCTATTTTTTGATTTTAATTTAACGTGCAATATTATTCAAAATCTAAACAGTCAATTAGTTAGGTACATCCTTTTATTCTTTGTTCGAATCTCTCACATTAATACGTTGATATTATATTTGTTTTCATTTTGATTAAGTATTGAGAAATTTTGGTCTTGATTTTATACTATATAATATATTATAATGTTATATCAGACCAAGCCCTACGAATACTTGGTTTTGTGAGTTAGCATGCAAAATCGGTTATGTCTGGTAAATGTCTTCTACCCTTAAATTACTTGTTAGTTCGATCTATAATGGAATATGGATCGATAGTGTAGTCCTCGGAAACAGCTCAGGATAAATTACGAACGTGCACAGAATCACTTTCTTAGAATGATTGCTCCATGTATGAATATAAAACACAAACTGCATTACTACCAACCCGTTTAGAATTCAACATTATATATACCTAGTCGTAGAAATGATGCTGCTGATAAGTTTTTAAATAATTTAGTCTTTAGAATTTTAGATTCATTGCTGCACTAATGCCACTATCCAGTGTTTGATTTAGAATACCGATAATGGGTGTTAAAACTCAGAAGAGAGACGTATAAAATAAATAATTATTATTTATTTATATAGATAACATAATTACCTACCAAAGTTTTGAAATTATGATAACACCTAAATATAGTAGTTACCTATTAACAAGTAAGATTATAATATAAAGCGTGTATTAATATAGACTTCAACCGATGGAAACTCGACGACAAGTGTATTGACGTTTGTACCTGTTAAGCCTACGACCAAATCACGTTATCGAGAACCCGGAGAAGCCGACGAGCATAGAACGTCCGACTATGACGGCAGGTTAACTTGTAGGGCCGAAAACCCACAGCACCAACTGTCGACATCCCAGCGAAAGCACACAATAGCGACCGGTAGTGATTCGTCTGATGATGCTGGAACACCTTTCATACAAAGCACATGGTTGTTACGGATACAATGTAAGCATAATGGTAGAATTGTATATATAACACTTATTATTTTATTCATATGTGCAAACAGCTGCTTTTGTTTCTCGATACCTACTACACCTGAACAAATACATGTACTTTTCTATAAATTATTTATTATTAGGACTAAAGTTTGAAATAACCATGAAACCGAATTTGGTAAGGAAAGGAAAGAAAATTATTCGTTTTCCGTGTTTGAAGTTTTTTATCGTAAAAACATTCCAAATCAATGTTCTTAAATTTGAAATTAAATAGAGATATATGTATTTCGAATTGATTTAACTATAATGTATAGCTTCAGAAGAAAACTTAAATAATGACTTCATTTTTAGTAAATATATTATATCGTATGCAAAATGTTTTATACATTTGTAACTTATTAGAAATAACGATACATTAATAAAATATGTAAGTACATTTTGGAATAATAATTGTAGAACTGTAGTTTATTTATTAGGTACATACACTTGTTGAACGATCAACATAAAATGTAAATTTTATATGTCGGTGAAAAAGTATAAAAATCAAAAATCGATTTATACCTTAAACTCATTTGTATATATCTACATAGTACATAAATGATAATTATATATTATTTATTAATTATTGATTGTCGTGAACTCGTGTATAAAAACGGTCGTTATCGTTAAAATAAATATGACAGTGGGTACTGAGTATAGTTTAAATTATATATTTATATCTTAAACAAGCAGTTGATTTGAAAGTTTAATGATTATATTTATGATGAAAATAAAAATGTAGAATTCTTAAAATTAGTTAACTTTGATCTGTTAGTTATATATATCTACTTTTATCATTTATTTTCAGTATACAAAATTATTTTTTTATCGTGAAGTTATTTAAAAAATGACTATGAATAAAGTCTATTAATTGAATAAATAAATTTAAAAGTTATTGAAATTAAACCAAATAAATATCAGTATAATGTATGTTACATTTTTTTATATGTATAAAATATAATTTTTTATACTTTTCAATAAAATACAATGTCTGATAAATCTATTACTTCAATATCTTATTATATGTAGAATTGTAGAATTGTAGACTTATAGTATAAATTATTATAGTTATTATATAGTATTATTTAATAATAGGTATGTATATATATATATTTTTTTTAAAAAACAATAGTAATACACTAATGCACAACAGCTTAGTGTAATTTATAAGGTCGTAAGCGGTAAGGTTGCTACTTGCTACTATAGCAGTTACACAATTCATTATTTCTATACCAGCGTTTAGTTGGGTCCATATCATGAAATGGCAAAAAACTACCAATCTCTTGAAATGGGTAATATCACGTTTTGTGTGTAAATATTTATATGAACATTATGGAAGTATTAAATAATTCAAACTTACTTAAAGCAAATACATCATTCAGTTTGTATTTTACCCGCGAGGTTGCTTAGTACCGACCTATAATATGGTGTAAACGTAAAGACGTTTAATCGGTAACATATTATTATCTACCATGTCGACGTTTCTAGTCCTGAATGTTAAAATACCTAGTTAAAATCGTAATTTGTAGAGATGCGAGAGATAAATAATTTTACCAAGTAAATTTGACAGACTTTTTCACGTTTTATAAAATACAGAAACTTAAAACGTTTTAAAAATTTAAATTATTTATCGAAAAAGCAAAATACATTTTAATATATTTACTATACATTATAGAAAACTACCTATATTCCACACTGTACCTATTATTATTAATTTTAATAATTTTAAGGCTCAAGACAGGATACATTATTTTTTTATAAAATTGTTAATTATTGTTTAATAACACATTACATCTTAGAAATGAATAAATTAAATATGTATAATGTACAATAAAATTTTGAAATTCATTGATTATGGAACTTCGAGTTAATAAAATTTATCAATTTAATAAAATGAATTACTTTTTTTACATTGCAAAATTATTATCTTTTGTAGGTACTTTATCAATTTACCATATTCAGTATTTCCTGGAGATTTAGTACATAATTGGTGAATTGATGATAATTGGGTGTTTCACTTTCCAAAGACTGGTTAGGATTTCTGTAATTTGCATTTGAATGTCATGTCAACTTGATTTTTTCCAGAAACTTCTATACAGACACGTATTCTCTCAAGTGACAATTCAACAAATTAAAATAGAATGGATGTTAATTCAATTACGATACAGTTAGCAAGCAGATGAACTTGTATTTTAACTATTCACTTAAAATACGTACTTAATTAAATATAATATTGTAATGCTGTATGTTTTTTTCTTTTGCTTTTCTTTTATTACTAAACAGCTAGTAAGCGAGAGATAAATAATATAATAATATATAGTTTTTGATAAAATAAATTCACCATCCACAAAATATGCCTACAGTATCGTATATTCGTATAAGTTATAAGAAAAACTTTACTACTAACTTAAATATAATTTATATAGTAGGCAGTAGCTAATAATTTGATAAAAATATATGAAATCGAAATTTAAAATTAATTTAACTAATTATATTATTATAATAAAAAAGTAGGTATTCTATATTTTATAATCACAAATAATATAGTTAGAACTTAGATCTAATTGTTATTAATCAATATTATCAAAACAAATTACTTAATGAATATTAATAATTTTCTTTACTTAGGAACTTCAATAAAACATTTTTATACTATTTATTTTATAATATTAATTTAATTTAATTTAATAGTAATAAAAAACATAATTAATTATAATTTGAAATATAGGTAAGATTGATTGTATTGAATATTTTATACTTCTAATATAATGTTCTACAATTATTTTATTAATTATTACTCAATTCTAAAATTATCAAGTATATATTATTGTATGTATAATAATACAGTATATATTGTGAATATTTTAGTGACATACCAACTCAGTTCAAAAAATTGTCATTCGAATATTAACTGCCTTAATTATAAACTCTCATGACATAATACTTTTAATGGTATTATGTTCTATAGAATTTAAAAATATTTAAAGTATATAATAGTAGATCGTAGATGATATTAAAGTTACGTTTATATAAAGTTATGTTATTAACAACTAAACGCTTAATAACATGTTAGTTGTTAACTAAATATTTAGTTTATCGTGAAATTGTATATTCTGTCTAAATCATCATTAAAGGTAAAATTGAAGTACAAAATATACATTATAAAATAATAATACTTGCTATATGGTAGAATAATGCCGTAAACTTGTAAGTTTCAATGTTTCATGGGAGTGGTATTCGGGTTTTGTTTTAGTGTTTATAGACAGTTCTCAGTAAATTGTACCTACCAAGAAACTTAAGTTCAGTTGTTTACGACATATCTAGTTTCTTCCTATAAATTATTACTTCTAACAGATCGTTAGAAGTTTGGTATAGGAAATAGGTACTTTCAGACTTACTATTATTCTAGAAATTATATTCTACTTATTCTAATCACGTCATTCCTTTAATAATTGAACTGATCGTATGTATTTTATTTTCTAAAAAAATCTTTGTAATTTTAAATCTTGGCAATTAATGTATACTATCCAACTATCCAAGTGACAATATAAATTATTCTCATTATGTAGTGCCGGTTTTACTTTTTGCTATATTTTTAACTCATTCTTTGATTATTGTAATTATAATAATTAACTACAGATTTTTCTTTGTAAGTACTTGAAAAAAAATTAATGTATAACATTAATTTTAATCATTCTTCGAGCCATTTGATTATTTAAACAAATTGAGAAAAATGTGATTGTTTAATCGATCAATCGGTAGATTTATGTTAAATTTAAATAATATATTCAGCACTACAAATATTGCCATCAATTAAGTTTAGTGAATCTGAGGATGATGAGTAGATAAATACTGACAATAATATTGGATATTTACAAGTACTCTAAACTCAGATATTAATTAAAATTAATAATTAATCCTATACATTTAAGTTATTAGTTACTATGAAATATGAGGTAGTGAAATAAATGATAACTATAATGTTTTTTTTTTTTTTTTATTAGGCAACTCAACTTGTTAAAGTATATTCAAATCAATTCTTAATATTAATGTTAAATTATGTTATATAGGTAATACACATTATAGTTTTATACAAAACATACATTATCAATAGTATGCGGTTAACTTAATATCTGTTATAAGTTTTAAAACTTACAATTTTTACAATTTACTATTTCTTGATATTTTATATTACTTATTTTCAGAATTAATGGAGTAAAACATTTTTTGTAAACCTTATTGATTCAACTATAAATTTATTATTTATTTATAAATTATAACTTATAGTATAAGACATTTTCCATTTTATATTGAATAAAGTGTTTGCTATACCTACCTTATATTAAAATTATTATTAACGTACATATTTTACGAATTATAAATGAAAATTATATTTTATTTTCATTGTTAAACAATGTAAAAAGTAAAATGTAAGTTAAAGATTTTTGATAGTAGGGTCTTTTAAATTAAAATATAACATTATATTCACAAAAAATTAAAGTACAGGTAATCTAAAATACATGAAAATTTAACGTTTTAAAAAAATGAAAATTAGACATTTTACTAGGTATATAAGAGAATTTAAATATAACGGAAATATAAACATGGAAATATTATTCTGAAAACAATGTATAATATTAAACCCATACAATAGACTAACTTTGCTTTTTGGGTTTATTACCATAACCACACAATATAAACCTGACATACAAGTATAAATCAATATATATTACGGTGAAGGTAACGTATTTTTTAAACATACGTCCTATCAAGTCACCTTTTAAAAAAAAATGTATTATAAAATACATACTATACGTTATAAGTTATCGTATGTATGTATATACTTTACGTATACTCTAGCTACTGTTGGTTGGCTTTACTACGTAAAACTGTCATTCTGTCATCCCGCAACGCTGCGCTGCTATAGCTCGTCATTGTCGTTATGTCCGGACCATTTCTCGTTGAACTCTGTCGCCGTGCCAATTTCGTATAAAAGAAAAAGTGTGCTCTGCGTACATAAAAAATAAGTTAACTCACAATGTCTCGTCGTTTATTATGATAAAAACTATACAGAGTCGGTGGCATAAATAGCAAGGGCATTTTTTATTGTATATATAATATATATACGAAACGGGTAGGGGTCCCATCCGCGTCGTGGTCAATCGGTCGTGAAATTGCTCTTCTACCCCTCTCATCGTTTCGTTATTCAAACGCTACCCTGCCCTCCAAAAAGTTAAGTCACCCAGTTAATAAGTTACCGGTGCTGATACTATAGTATCTGCTGGGTATCAAAAAAAAATATATATTATTGAACAGATCATATTATTATAAATTGCATACGTAATTCTTTGGCAACGATAATACGATATATTGTATGCATGGTATCTTTTACAGTGCTCAATGCTGTAAATGATTATCAGTTTTAAATAGTGCATACCTGAAATATATCATGTTTTAGATGTTCCCGAGACTCAAATCACATTGGGTACAAACTTACGAGCAGATGACATACGTGAAGGTACAGATGTTTATTTCGATTGTACGGTGGATGCGGTGCCACCAGCTTATAAAGTCCAATGGAAACGAGATGTACGTTATTAAATTATAAACTCAAAATGTTTATAAAAACTAAAAAACTAAAATAGAATTTTTAGAACTATTATTTTTTATTAAATTTACACAATATATGAAATATAAAACATCGTTTTCAAAAAGTTCATATTTTTTATTTCATTGTTTATTTTTGTTTTTAAACATTGAACGTTATTTATTTTCAATATCTTAGGGCGTTGAGCTTCATCACAATGCTGGTGGAAGTGGTTCGTTATCTGGAAGCGGATCAACTACAACAATTATTATCAGTAATCAGTCATTGGTGTTACAAGGAGTCAGTCGTCGTGAGTCAGGTCATTATACCTGTGGTGCCGAAAATGCCGAAGGTCCTGGACCTCATAGTAAATCCATTCATCTCGATGTTCTTTGTAAGTTTCCATAAATACTATGATAAATAGTATATAAAATGTTGTTTTAAAATTAAAATAATTATGTTTTAAAAAATATACGAATTAGACGCGCCGACGTGTACACCAAGTAATAGTGGTGGAAAAGGAGTTCAACGAGTGGTTTATGGTGTAGCAAAAAAAGAAACCGTAACGATTACTTGTCATGTACAAGCTAATCCTCCACCAACAGAATATCGTTGGTCATTCAATAATACAATTTCTTCAATTGCTACTGGTGGTGGGGCTGGGTCGACCTCAACGGGATCATTAATCAAACAACGGTTCAGTAGTATTGGAAATTTAGCTGGCTCTTCTTTGAATTCATCGAGAGTGTTAACTTATGCTCCAAGAACAGATTTTGACTATGGAACGGTTGAATGTTGGGCTCGAAACCGAGTGGGTATGCAAGCACATCCCTGCGTCTATCACGTTATTGCCGCAGGTCAGTAATCGAAATTGCTTATATTATTTGTATAATATTATATATATTAATTATAATACTTTTTATATATTTATAAGTAAACACTTCATATCTATCTATTAACTATTAGATGAATATATTTTACAGGCCGACCAGATCGTGTAACGAATTGCACAGTAGTGAATTCTAGAGCTGCCATGAATTTAAATGGTACAAGAAGATTAAGAAGTTCTAAAAACTCAGGATCTCATATTTTTATAAGATGCACCGAAGGATACGACGGTGGCTTACCTCAACGTTTGTGGGCCGAAATCAGAGAGGATTCTAAAGCCCAACATTCGGACTTAGGTGGAGATGATTTAAGTGGAGATTTAGTACTTAATGTAACAGGTATTGATGAACAAGACCAACCAGGTTACTCAGATTTGAATTCGGATGAAAATAAAAAATTGGAAAATTCAGCTTCTCCGCCAGTAAAAGTGTTTGTAGCAAGAGGATTGAAACTAGGAGCTGTTTATAGAGTTGATGTAATGGCTAGTAATGCCAAAGGAAGGTCAGAACCATTAACATTAATGGTATCAATACCAATGGGGATGACAACAGTTGATTCTAATGAACAAAATCAGAATGGAATTTCAAATACAATGACCACAATTGATGGTCAAGATCCCGACAGAGCTCGGAATTTACTATTGGAACAACAACGAGAACAAGAACGTGGTAAGTATCATTTAAATATTTATAAAACTAAAAACAGTAAAAATCAAACTGAATTTTAATATGCACTGTTGTATAAAAAATATACGTAATATTGGTGTATATACGTGTTTGATAGTGTTTACAAAAGAGTATATTTTAACAATATTTTTAATATATATTTTTAAATAGTTAGAGTATAATATATTATTAGTAAAGTATACTAAATAATTGCTGTACAATATCAAATCTAATGAAAAAGGGGACTAAGAGGACAAATATTAAGTTTTATATTTTAATTTTGTTAAAACAAAGATACATTAACCGTATTAAGTACATTTAAATTAAAAATCTCATAAAATAAAACGAAAATAATTTAGTGTAACAATTAGGCGAAAAGTAAAAGTATTCAAAAATGTCACAGAAAATTTAAAAAATATTAAGCAAACAAATCAATGAAAATAACATTCCCTACGATTATTTACAAATGTTAAGCCTAATTAAAAAGTATTCATTTTATTATTTAGTGTGATTCGTACCTGCAGTGTTATACAATATTTATACTTTAACAGTTTTCTTCATATAATATATTTACAGAGGCCGCTAGCAATTCTCTTGTGTAACTAAAGTCAATGTTGTCACCCTGCAAATTAGTATTCCCTCGCTACAACCAAGTTTATTATATATAGAGGGGTAAAAAGCGCCTGTTACACTATAGGTGATTATTACCTTTTGCGATTTTTATCCCCTTTACCTACCCAAGAGAATACATTTATAGAGGAAGGGTTATAATTACTTGTTGTAAATATGTCAAGTTGTACTGCAGTATTAATTAAAAATGCAATTACGTGTATGAGTCGGCATGTTAAAGCACCAACCAAAAAAGACAAAATTCGAAAGAGTTGATTGCATTTGATTTAAAAACATCTATTTTATAAAGTTTATGCGGCTAGCATTATATCCTAACCTAACACGGTGACTGGTGTGACTTTATTATATATTATATTAATATTACTAATCAATAAATCTAGTAAGTAAACACAAAACATAAAAATAACTTTTTTTTATACCTACATCGTCTATTTATTATTATTTATATTAACTATTAATAAAAAATAATTAAACCGTAACAATATGAGTCATAAAAAATATATTCATTCTTAAGTATATAATGTACATAATAATTTAAAAATTATTATAAATTATTAAATACAAACTGAGTAATGAGTACGTTTAGTTTAGACTAAGTAGTAAATTAAATATATTTTTATAACGTTTTCAATTAATTTTTCTATTTTATCTACATGTACAATATTAATAGTATGTCATAAAATATTACGAAATATAATTAAAAGTATCTGTATTGAATTTACACAATATACATTAATCTATTGTATTTTACAATTATTTTAACTGATTTAATTCAAAGCTTTAAGAAATTTTTTTTTTCAACATTAGAGAAAACTTATTTCATAATGCATATAGGTTAAATTATTATATGTATAAGCTTATAACATGCTTATTATAAGGTCCTGAATTTTCAAACCTATTTTTCGTTTTTATGGATGACTATGATTACATAATCTCTCTTATTCTTATAAGAAGTATGTATATTACAAGTCGTTATGTACTCGTTAATCGAATATTCTGTGAGTAAAAAATAGAATTTTACAAATTTAAAATAATACATTAAATAATAAATAATCAATAATTAAAAAAGATAATACTGGCATAATAGTTTTATACTATTATATTTAGGTAAATCATAACAAATTAATTGCAATTTTTGCGACGTTAACACATTGTATACTATTAATATATCGCTTAACATGATGCAGTCACGCTTGTGCGACGAAGATCAGTCCTGTAATTTGAGGCGCTTAGTGCCATAAAGCCCATCATATTAACTTAATCCACCAAAAAATGTATATAATATAGTTTAAAATTAAATTGGCCAAACCCTCTGAAAAAAAAAAATGTTATTTGAGTAAAAACAGTTAATTGAATTACCAGCATTGCCTAAAATACATTTTCATAAGATAATAACACTGCACCATAGGATTAGGACTATAAGGACCTGTTGTGCAATTTCAGGTCTAATCTTCTTAGACGAAAGGCGTAAATGGTATGGGGACTAATATTAAATGATCCACGTCTTCTAAAACGACTCAGTGTCCGTGTACCTACATAATAACGGCAGGTATACAGCTAGGTAATACTGCAAGTTAATCAAACTAACCCTGTGAATAATGCACCCTTGACTAAGATTAATCGAGATTGCAACGCTTCTCTTTATAGCGCTGATTTTTTGATTTCTTCCTTCCTTTTTGTTTTTGCAATTTATTTTTAATAACATACCCCCTAAATAATTTAAAACCGTTCAGCATCTATTTTATCTATTTTGTAAAAAAAAAAAAAAAAAAATAAATAATAAACAATATAATTAATGCGGTGGGGCTAAAATATTAAACACATTATATAATTATACTCGTACGAGTATTATACGAGCGCCGTTTTAGGCGTAGGTAGTTTTGTGTATAATATCATCCACACCATGATTGCTAATCTCACACGTGTGCGGGGTGGTTTGCAGATCGGAGACTACAAGAGAATGGCGGGGGCGTAGGCGATTTTAAGATGACGCGCGCCATGACCATCGTGCTACTCGTCGCCGGGTCGTTGGTGGTGGTCGCTTGCGGCGCGGCCACGTTCCTGCGGTACCGCCGGGACGACGACGACGACGACAACGACGACGAAGACGACCGGGACAACGGCGGCCGCGGTCAGGAGCGGACCGTAGTGGACGGGAACACTGTTTGCATCCCTGGACCCGGGAACAAGCCGGAAGGACCGGTGCACTGTCAGCCGGCCAACGTGGACGGTTGCGCGGTGCCGCCGAACGGCGCGATGCCCAACAACAACAACAACAACGTCGGTGCGAACTTCGGCAACGGCAACGGCGGTGGCGGCAAAAACGTGAACGCCGCGACAGACAAAGAGTTCCACTGCGGTAACTTGGTCGGCGGCCGAGTAGTGGGAGGCCTGCAGAGGATCTGCAGCAACACGATCGGCAGAAGCGGCTCGATCCCGATCGGCGCCTCTTGCGCGGACGGCGGTGGATCGCAGCAGGACGCGGTCTCCGGGGCGCCGATCGCGCTCGTGCCCCCATCACGCGCGTCCCCGACGACCCTTATGCGCGGCGCGCCGTCGTCCAACAACGCGCAGCAGTCGTACGGGGCCACGTGCAAACCGTCGTTACAGCAAAAAATGTCGCTTTCGGGCTCCACCGCCGTCGACCAATCGGGATCGGGACGAATGCCACAGTCGTACCACAGCAAGAACCCGGACATCATTCCGGCACCACTCATGTCGCCCGGCAACATTTACAATAACTACAACAGCGGTAGGGATTAATAATTATTTATATCGACAATAATATATTGTCCCCGTCTTATTATTGTATGAGATGAACCTTACAAAACAAATCGAGTACATATATCATTCAGATATTATAGGTACTTATTTTTCAAAAACATTGATAAATATGTATTTTGACTAATCGGTTAAAAAAAAGACTATAAATCTCAGATCTTTAAAAATACTATACAGCTAACTTCGATCGATTATCGTCGTCAATAAAATTGCTGCTATTCGTTATCTAAGAGGTGATTTTGTTAGTATATATAGCAAGTGAGGACATTTGAAATAGATTAATTAAAACTCGTATTAATTATATTATTATGTTAAATTCATTTATGTATAAAGAATGTATTTGTCTGTGGTTAAAATACTTTAAAAGTATTTGTTAACTTCTTAGTTCTAAGATTATATAGTATATACATATCATATATATATATATAGTATATGATCTAAGCCCTAAGGTAAGCATTCACCTCTAAGATAACAAACCTTATTTTTCTTTGGTCATTTTAATAGAGATATTATACGTATGGGTCATGGTAGTCGACTATCGAGTATTTTGATATATCTACAATATATAGATACAGATACTTTATAGAAGTACCTATTTATAGATAAATACATTCGAATACTTTCATTTTTATTACGTTACGCTCGTTTTTATTACGTTCGTTGTACTTTATAAAATATCAACTCAATCGAAATTCTTTATTTTATAATTATTTTATTTTAATTTATTTTTCAATTTTGTTATGTTTTATATAACATAAGTTCATATATTATTTTTTCATCGTATCAATCAATGTAACTTTAAAACACTCATAATATATTTTCTTTGACAAGTTATTTAAATTTTTGATTAGGTATAGGTAAATCACACAAAACAACAACTTTATTGATTAACTCAGTAGTCAGTAGTAACTAATAATTTTTTTTTAATTATGCTATTTCATATTAAGTAAAAAATTAGTGTTCTTATTTTTTATAGGTATGTTAATAATTTACTGTGGTAATATTGTAGGTACTGCAGGATACTAAACCCCCTATATAAATTCGTACAATAAATAAATTATGTATACAAAGAAATAATAATAAAATTAGATTTGTAATACTATTTTGTACTTGAGTATAAAATAAATTTTCTAACTTAAAAGCACACATTCATTTCTCAATGTTTTTATTTTATATGATTTAATTAGTATTTTATTTTAAATGCAGATACTTCGAGAAAGTATTTAAATATTTTGTTCAAGTATACTATTTTCAAAAGAATTTAAAATACGTATTTGAATATTTAAAAAGTATTTGAATTATTTTACTCAAGTACTTTATAAGACTTGATCTATGTAACTAATTTCCGTATCATTTGAACTACTAAGGATATGCTAATGATTTCCCTTAAGCATCCCCCATAAATCCAATCCTTAATCATATATTTTTTAATGTATCATAGTATCATTCATTATATATGTATGCTGCGATCAGTTACTACGTGTCTACGTATTAATCGTACACGTTCTCTGAAATTGGACACGTGTAGCCAAATATCCTTTTTAAACGCCGCGTGATCTTAATTTAGTATTGAAGAGTTTAAAAATAAAATAATTTTTATCTTACTAATAATATAATAAGATAATTATATAAGAAACCAAACATGACGTTTTGAATGATGATTTCAACGGTTGAACGAAATAACTTACAATTCCTGTCAAAATGAGCTATGAGTAACGTAAATAAATTATCGTGAAATTTAAAATTGTATTATTATTATTTTTACATACATAAAAGTTTTAAAATGTAGTACCTATTTGACGTTTGTATATAAATTCCACTTTATTGATATTTTTAGTAAGCTATACATAATTTTAAAACTGCCATTTTGGTCCGAGTTACACTAACGATTTATAACATTGTAATTACTATTTTTATTGTAGTGTTGTTGAAGACAATAACCAACGTATTTAAATATATTTTGTTGTTCAACAACGAAAGCAGAATATACATTTTTACGAATGTTCAAGTATGAATACCGCATAGATAGTTATTTTTATTAACAAACATTTAAAGTTTAAACAAGTAGAATAAAATTAAAAAGAACTTCACGTACGTTGTACACTGTACGAATATTCTCCGCTCGACAAAATAATTAAAAAAATCCACCATTGCAAAAATTATAAAAATTAAATTCTATCTAAAGTTGTAGTGTTATAAATATTTTATTTTCTTCCAAAGAACAACAATTACTTAGAAATTTGTTTTGTATAACATAGATACACACATATTATAATATATGAAACACTGTTTTTAATTGTTTGTCCATCATTATACTTTTATTATTTTTCTCATAATTTACATTTTACAACAAAATGACCGTGTTTTTTTTTTTTTTTTACAGATCTTGGTGACCCGGTTGACTCCATGACTCTCATCATGGCTTCGTCCACGTCGTCGTCCCCAATACACAACCACCGTCAACAGCAGGTCCACCACCAGCACAACCGTTACAACAACCCGGCAGGACAATACCACCCGGGCGTCATGACGCTACGCCGGCCCGTCGTTATCAATACGCAATATTATGGCGCAGGCGGTGGCGGTAGCGGCGGCAATCTGCAGAGAAACAACCAACAACCACCCGACGTAAGTACCAAAAATCAATACAAAAAAATTACGATTAACTAATCGATACGTGTGTACCTATCTAATATTTTATCTAGCGTCTAGGTATATTGATTTATTAGAAAAAAATAAGTTGATTTAAAAATAATCAGGTACCAATTACTACTATAGAGCAAAACGACATGTTCTCAATCTAAATAATTCTTCTTATTGATGTATTGTTTTAATTACCACGAATGCTTACAAACTATACTACCTAGTATAATGTTTAGAAACGGTTCCTAAAATTAGGATTAGGATACCGCGATGAGCTTGTCCATTCCAAGAAACTACAATTCATGCTAAAATAGAATCAACATCAATCATTATTTACAATGTATGGAAATTATTTTTATTGATTTCAATTAAAATTATATACAATTTTTATTAGTAATAATAGTAATTTATTAAAATATTAATTATCAAAAAAATTAATCCTTCTTTTTTTATTCAACTATTATTAACCTTTAATAAATTCACTATCTACATTGTACAATGTATATATTATATTATATACTACGTATTCCTAGTTTGTGACTTCTACAACTCACTCACATAAATGCAGATATATTATCTACGTTATATAAACAACTTCCTACGATCGATTTTGTCTGTTTTGTCAACTTCAGAACTTTGCTATATTTTTACCGAGATGAACGAGCTGGTTATCGATGAGAACTAGACAGTGTTCATCTTTTATTTACGTCGCCCATAGTATTTAAAGCAGAACAAAGCGAAGTTAAATTTGCACCATCAGCTAAAAGTTTATAGAAACCGCTGGCATATACGTATAGCTTAAAAACATTACCACAATCTGTTAATATCTATCTGAATTCGACAGTGGTATTAAAATAATATTAAGCACGCCATTTTTGACGGATTTAGTCAATTTTAGGTATTTTTAATTCATCACTAAGTTGAGATGATGATGGTCTTTTTGACTCTTTCAAAAGTACCACAATAATAATATTCATAAGTATTTAGAAAATTATAAATGATTTGAAGTAATCCATTTTTGATTTTAATCGCACTTTAATCTTCACCTATATTAATTATAATAACTACCAACAACTTAATTATGAAGTTGTTGAACTGTCTTTTTGAGAGTCTTTGAACGGATAAATAAAATATTATTATATTTTAAGTACTTCTACTGCATCTTTTACTACACTAGAAGGATTAGCCGGTCTTATGACATCCTTATGAGGTATGAGTTATAATTGTATATACCAGGGGTCTCCAACCAACGGCCCGCCAAGCTTTTTGTACCGGCCCGCCAAGCTTTTTGTACCGGCCCGCCAAGCTAATTAATGTTTTGAAATATAAAATAAATTTTGAATTATAAAATAAAAATGTTATATAAATAAATATTCATTTTTTTTTAAATAAATCTTATCTATTCTTATTTATTTCGCAATTTCATAAACTATCTATTCCTAGATAGACAACACATTTTTTTTAGACAACACATTTCTAAAAATGTTGGCCCGCGATGCCAAAGCGTATATCAAATTTGGCCCGCCGTAAAAAAAGGTTGGAGACCCCTGGTATATACTGTATTACTGTATAGCAGGCGTGTCCAACCCGCGGCCCGCGGGCCGAATCCGGCCCGTGACCATTTTATAAAAAATTAAAATTAGAAATTCGTATAGGTGAAAAAAAAATAATTTTAAATTTATTTATTTTTACTTAATTTAATAATCTTTTAAGAATTATAAAATACTGTACAATTTTTAATTGTAATTATTAAAATTGGATAAAGAAAAATGTACAATAAAATGTTCATTTTATCAAAATGACCATGATAAAAAACCATGATGTACCTATATACGGCCCGCAGTATAAATATAAATTTTGAATGTGGCCCGCAAATTGAAAAAGGTTGGGCACGCCTGGTGTATAGCTATGGACTAAATGTTCTAAAAAATCCTTACTATAAAGTATTCCCGTAAAAATAGGATATATATAACCACTATTATTTCATAACTCAGTTTTTATTACTTATTGTGGATCTACTATCGCCATATTGTTTTGATATAACAACGATTCGGATTAATAAAAAAACGCGTGTAGACTGCGGCGCATTATTGATATATGAGGGAGTGTTCCGCTATTTCTTTTTAACCAATCTCAACGACAACATAAATGCGCAATACCTACAATGCATTTATAAATAAAAGAGGGTGACTGGTCTGTTGTACAATAGGTGTTGGATAAACCTTGTTATTGATGACTGATGAGTAACTGAGTAAGTCACTCTAAAAGTGTTATACCTATATGTAGATGCTAAATTTTAATTCAAGAATAAATCATTGCAGAAGAAAAACGATTCTGAGCAAAGACAGACTGTCAGCCTATATCACTAAATACATTTCATGATGGATTTTTCGATATTTGTTTTAATGAATTAACTGAGCTAATATATTTTAGTGATTGTAATACAGTAGTTGAATTAATTTTTACAAAAAAACATTAGGTATATTTATTATATTATTATTACTACGTAGTATATATTATTGACTTTTAAGTCAATACCTGCACATATCCAGCTAATCGTAAAACAGTATGAACTATGAATACCTATTTATCTTTTAATTATTAAATTTTATAAATAAGTAATAGCTTAAAACTAATTTATAAATTTTAAAAATATCATTGGATATGGTAAAATTTTAAATATACCTAAGTAAAGTCCTCACAAATAATGTTTTCCAATCATAACAATATAACGTTATTCTTCATTTAAATATGTAATTTTGTCCAAAATTTAAATTTCAAGTGTCCATACATTTATGATTTATGATTACATATTTGTAACATTATGTTAAAACTTATGTTGATAAATAAATTAAACTCAAATTACTGACACAAAAAAAAACGTTTTTCACTTAGCATATATATATATTAATTATTAAGTTCAACAAACATTCAGAATAATAATAATTGACACAATTTTTAATACAAACGTAAGGTACTAACTTTCTTTTTACCTAAAAGGATACTGCTCGCCGTGTAGACTAACTGAAAACATAGTCCGGTGTCAGGTCTACACTGCCAGTAATACCAACAAAACCATATCATATAATTTATTAGATAACA